>CAMXCT020000857.1:127500-275000 GCA_947184155.2 Cladocopium goreaui | reverse complement strand
TATCTCTCTCTCTCTCTTTCCCTCTTCCTCTCTCTGTCTCCCTCTCTCTCTCTCTCTCTCTCTTTCTCTACCTTTTCTCTTTTTTTCATCTCCCAAAGCTGGGGGTACCCAAAAAACAAGCCCAAAAGAGGTCTGAAACCACTCTGAAACACCTTCCTGCTCACCATCTCCGGACTGCTGCTGCATGTCTTCCGGACCGCGTTGGCTGCTTTATCTATCTATCTATCTATTTATCTATCTATCTATCTGCTCCTTTTTCTTTGAATGGCCTATTTACCACCCTGGTTATCTATGTTTATCAACTCGAGATATTTATATTTAAGATCTAAATCAGATACGGTAGTAGTAGTAGTAGTAGTAGTAGTAGTAGTAGTGTAGTAGTAGTAGTAGTAGGAGTGGTTATATATATATATAGTAACATTACTGTATTGGAAATTGTTTTTCTGAAAACATGCCACCCCAAAATCACATAGTTGATCGTCATTGCTTTGTTCCATAAATAGTTTCGGGTTTACATTCCGTTTCCAGACAACTCACTTCTACTTCCCAGTACTACTGTGTAATACTAAGCTTGCAAAAAATCCTTCCCAGTACTACTTTGTACTACAAAGCTTGCACAAACCACTTCCCAGTACTACTTTGTACTACAAAGCTTGCACAAACTACTTCCCAGTACTACTGTGTACTACAAAGCTTGCACAAACCACTTGCCAGTACTACTTTGTACTACAAAGCTTGCACAAACCTCTTCCCAGTACTACTGTGTACTACAAAGCTTGCACAAACTACTTCCCAGTACTACTGTGTACTACAAAGCTTGCACAAACCTCTTCCCAGTACTACTGTGTACTACAAAGCTTGCACAAACTACTTCCCAGTACTACTGTGTACTACAAAGCTTGCACAAACTACTTCCCAGTACTACTGTGTACTACAGAGCTTGCACAAAGCACTTCCCAGTACGTTGTCGCAGCAATTCAGAAAAGGAGGAAATAAGTGCCTACAAATGAAGACCCTATCTATTGTAAACGTCACGCGAGCCAGATATGCCACATGAAATGCAAAGTAAACTAAATTAGTATTCGGATATCATTTTGCGCTAAACCCCTGGGAAGCGCAAGAAGGCGCAAGGGCGAGCGCAAGATGGATAAAGTAACGCAAGAAACTACTTAGGTTTAGAACAGCCCCCATATCCGTAAACATTGACTGGTACCAGAACTACGTAGCATTGTGTCGCACATCGTCACTTTGATTCAAATTCCGGATTTTGTTTGCTTCGGGCTTTGTGCCATGGGTCAGCATTCTTCGCGCCCTCCTGTGGACTCTTTGCAGAGATCTGGAGGTGCGCCATGGTGCGCTTTTTAGTCATGCCATGCTCATAGGGCCTCAGGATGGGAACATCAGCAATATGACGCCAAAAGGTGCAGTAATATCCAGCAATTAATTAAATATTATAGTACTTATATGTAATTATTACTAGACCGCATTGTCCCAACAACATGCTGATTAGTTGCGGATGAAAATATCGCATAGCTAGCTTTGAGAATATGAATGGTTCTGATCACATTGGGTCAGATCCGGGCATTTCTGGTAGTTCCATGACGTGCAGCAAATACAGCTAGAATATGACATCATGCAGTTTTACAATAAAATCGTCAATAGCCTTGGAGTCTCCATGGTAACTTATTATTGTCTGTCTGGAGACGGCTTGGAACATCTTGGAAAATCTTGGAACCTTAAGTTGGTGCTATGTTGGTGACCGTTGGTGCTTAGTAAGTTTAGGTCTCAACGTTGACGGTGCGCAAGAAGTCGGTAGAAAGTGTGGTGTTTTCGCATGGTGACCTCCAGGATCGGACCCCATCACCGGCTTTTTGCTACGGCAGAAGCGGTTACGGCGCTGGGACTGGCAAAAGGTGTGCTTGTAGCATTTTACGCACATTTGATTGATTTTCTATTATTTTTATTTATCATATTTTATCACCATTGTTGCTTTTGGCTTTTTCAGGATGGAACTCGTTCTTCACCAAAGACCTGAACAACTGACTTCTCTTGCTATTGACTTCTTGGGGGTTGAACAGAGTGGATCCGGGCATCAAATAGCTTGCACATGCTAAGCATAAGTGGGTTCTTGCAGGTTGAGATTTCTTGCTCCAACTTTTGGGAATGAAGGGTTAGATTTCGTTGCGAACAACTTTGACATGTTCCGCCCAGTTGCAGGTCGTGGCAGATGGTGATACACTGCTGATTTTCTCGTGGCCTCGTGGTCGACAGTTGGAGACGCTGCATTTATCAGAGATTGCGGAGGCCTTCTGGCTGCGCAACAGTCTAGGGATATCAAGGAATGCTATACCACTACACAAAGGGGCGTAGCGTTTGTCATTTCCAAACCCACAGCCTTCGAAACGCAGACCGATCAGAACCTGTTCAGTGGTGACAGTGTTGAAACTGCAAGGTTGATACTCTCTTGCTGGTAGCTCCAGGGGTGATGCCCTCAGTGGGCTTGGTGCGGCCAAGTGAAACGGAGATGCGAGTTGGATTGCTGGATGTTATATAATGTTAAATGATATTGACCATCAGTCTAGATGTATATTAAACGGGTAGCATTGGCTTAAGTCTAAGTTGGTTCAAGCGTGGAAATGTGTTGGACCAGGGCAGACAGACATGTGTCACTCTCTAATATTAATATATTAAGATACTGTTTGCAGCTGTAATTGTTCATGGTTTTGTAAGTATGTGTTTGTAAGCTTTTGCTGCTGGGGTGAATTTGGATGAGTTTGGTGTGTTCTGAACAGCTCTGGCATCCCTTTTCGGAGTTTCCTCACAGCGGGGAACCATTGTCGAGGAGTTGTTGCACAAAACCACTTCCGGCATGCGAGTAATTACGGCACAATGAAAATCTTCAGTCAACTTCAATGTGAACCTCTGAATTGCCTCATGTTGCATGAAATTGCAAATTTGCGTGTTTTCTTCATTTTTCTTCCTCAAGTTTCAGGTCTCTTGCCAGTCTTGCCATGCTTGTGTGAGGCCCTGGTGGTACCGCTAGGCTTTCGTCGCGGTGCACCGAGCAATGCCACTGGCTGCGGCAGTGGGATCGCTCCACATGATGCTGCATTTGCTTTGAGGCTACAGGATGGCAAGGAGAGGGCCTGAGGGGCTCTGTGAGACAGCTATGCGCGGCGTGTTTGAGTCTGAGACCGTGTATGTATACTTTTCCTAAGAGTTCCTGGCTTTTTGGATCTTTCTAGCAGGCACCGTGCGTAGGGTTTTGTTCCAGTATTCATCACTATTCCATATTATTCCTCTTCTCTTTTGGCAAAGCTGAGATGAAAGTTTCGGCTTGGGCTTCAGCTTCGGATGTCTCCCGCCGTGCAATGAAACAGCCCCTGCAGGAAGTGGTGTTTTGTGCTGAAACTGCGGAACAGAGAAGTGCCTGGATGAATCCTGCCTTTCAACGCTCCTCAAAAGGGGATATTTTGGGCCAAAAAGCATCAAAAAGCCACAAGAGAACTGAGAGGATTTCTGAGAGGATGCTGAGGACAAGTGTTTGCAGAAAGAATAAACAGTCGGGTCGGCTTACTGTAATTGATCACTCAGTCAGTCAGGACTCCGGTTTTGAAATTTACCGAGGAAAGCATTGGAAGACTGGCGCTCACAGCCGGCACAAACTGCAGAAGGCTGCTGCCGGCATTGGTCTAATTGGTGTTAGTTGCTCACAAGTTTCTGTGTTATATACAGTAACTTGTTACAATCGGGATACTTTCAGAACCTTTAGGTCACATCACATGCCAGTCATGTCGTAGGCCCATTGCCAAGCCTCCCAGTTCCAGTACAAACTGAGACTCCTCCGGAAGGAGGCTCGAGCTGACTTTGTTGGATAGGTGGGCATACCATTTGGTAGGGAAAACTGAGAAAGCACACTCAACAGCGTTGCGCGTTGGAATTCAAACGTGCTCGCCCTTGCCATGATCATGCCATGATCAAACAAAGCACAACTATGAAACAGTAGGCGTTTGAGACAGTTTCATCGGCTAAAGGGAAAGGTTTGATATTATTCTGCAGCTCAAGAGATTTTGATTTTGAGCAGAGATCGAGATACTGAGTTACTGACAATGATGATGAATGATGAAAATCGCTGCTCGATAAGAAGCACTACGGCCAGGCAAGGGCAAAAGCAAAGGATGCAAAGGGAAAGGCCCACCACTCCCTGCAGCAAAGTCTACTCTGAAGGCCAAGTCTGCAGATGAAAAACACGTGCACGCAAGACCTATACAAAAGCGTCGTCGGGACGTCTCAGGATTCTGAGGCCTTGACTTGACATTTCTTGTTGCACGACCTTGTCCCTTGCCCACCTAGATTATGTCCGTGACGGGCCGTGGCTTTCCTTAAATTGTGATCGTGATCTAATATAGCACTATAGTCAATTTTAGTTTCACAAAGTCATGCCGAAGTTTTGTGTTCAAGCTTTTTCAAGCTTTAGTATCTTCAGTTCCTGGTTCCATGATGAATGTGCTTCCGTGCTTCGTCGAGCTTGGCCGGCTGGACGTGCCGGCTGGGCAAGGCCGAGCTTCAACTCGTTTTCCAAGGGCTCAGCGAGCCCAGCAAGCTCAGCGAGCACACGCTCAGTCAACTAGCACTGGCATCGCCGGCGCAGTTTTGGGGGGCCTGGCTATTAGAAGCTTTGGCAATCGGAGACCCTTGCGTAGCCTTCCCAAGCTGACTGCCCGAGTTTCAATCCTTGATATTCCAGACATTCCAACGGAAGTGGATGGAGATTCATGCACGCCCCCCTGGAAATCGACGGGCGCGGCTGAGATTGCAGATGAGGTGCTGGAAGGAGCAGGTGGAGCAGATTACGTCATGAATTTGGAAGGAAAAAAAGTTCGCGGATGCCTCAAAGGAGCCAAGCAAGTTGCAACGCTCGGGCCAGCATCAGCTAGTGATGAAATGCTGGAGCGCCTTTTCCTGAGTGGCGTGGACACTTTCCGCTTAAACTTTTCTCATGGCGATCATGAAGAGAAGACAGACCTGATCAAGCGCATTCGGAGGGTGGAAACCAAGTATCGCCATCCCATCGGGATTTTAGCAGACATGCAAGGACCCAAGCTACTAAGCGAGAATATGGTTAATTAGAGACCGTTATGTAGTTATGTACTGTACTGATCTGTACTGCATATATAGAATCTGTTTGTATGTGTTTTTGTTTTTTGTTGCTGTTGCGCTTTGCTTATGTTAGCGTGCTTTCTTTCCGAATTGAGAGCTTGAGGGCAAAGGTGTTGCTGGCTGCTTTGCTGTGCTGAGGCAAAGATGCGGAAAGTTTGCAGACCCCAATGGCGTCGAGCTGCTCAAAGGACAAATGTCTCTGGGCAGAGATGGGATAAGATCGGACGTATAACATATTTTCTGGGCTTTGTGGAATTGATGATTATGAGTTGGGCATAGTTGAGCACTGTTGAGCCATGGATATCCGACATGAAGTTGATGAGCCACCATTTGTTTCTCGTAGCCGCTTAGCCACAGTTGATAAGCCCATGTAGTTTCCACAGGATGACAAGGGGTAACTTTTTGGAACATTATGCCATTGGGCTTCTGAAACGTGCATTTATACCATGATCCAGCAGCATGCTGAACATTCCCAGCTGAAATTGTAGTCAGAATCCCATTTCCCAACGGATGAAGAGAGGGAGAGAATTCCAGGTTTCTGTGCAGGGTCAACTACTGGCATCACAATGCAAAAAGAGAAAGAACAGCGAAAGGTTTTACATGGTTTTACAGTATCATATCTAAGAGAAGGCGTAATAGGCGCAGATTGCAGTGCGGCTCTTCAGACTTTGGGTTGTTTTTTTTCTCCAAGGTTCCGCTTTGACATGCTGCCAGATTTGGGAGATGTCAATCGAGTGCAGTTGCCACATCCCGAGATTTTGGAAGCATTGAAGCCTGGCAAACAGTTGTTGCCTGGCAGAAACTGTGGACGAGCAGATGAATTGATGCTGGCTCGTGGTACCACAATGCTTCCTTAAAAATGCCTAAGAGCTCCAGACGCCACCAATACTGTACAATACTGTACAGTATATGATATGTTCCTATGATGTTTTGCTTTGCATGCTTTTGCCTCCAGATCTTGGTTTCCGCATCCAGTGCATCACTTAGTTGGTGATTTCAGAACAAAAACTGTGCGGCTGGGCAGCGAGGCTGTTGGATGACGGAAACATCCGCATGGAGATTGTTGGGTGCGGCCGCTTGCTTGACGGCAAGGAGGTTCCCGTGGAAGAAGCAAAGGAGTCAAAGGCCGCGGCATCACTCCTGTCCCAAATTGTGACAATTGTGTGTAATTATGCATCGAATCATTGTATATCATATAGTGATTACTCACGTTGGCCAAACATTATGTACGGGTCAATTGAATCTTTGTTTGTGATAATTAATTGCGCAAAGAAACAACTAAAGGACAAGACAAAGAAGTGGCCCCATGGATAAATAGCAAGATATGGATGATATGGTTGATATGTATAGACAAATGAGCATTGATGCATGGAAGCAATCAGTATGGTGGGCAAAGGGTTTGATTTTCCCTGTGAACTTCCGATTCTTTTGCAGTCGCCAGGAAGCAACTCCTTTTGTGGACTGCAAGGTCACTGTTGCAGGCCGGTTGAAGGCCAACAAAGGTGTGAACACTCCAGATGTCATCTTGGCCATGTCTCCAATCACTGAGAAGGACGGGAACTCGGGAACCTACACTGTCTACACTACACTCACTCGGATCGCTGCAATTTTGTGCAGACAGGCTTAAACTGTCATGACAACTCTATACTGTACTGAGTTTCTTTGTTCTGACCAGAGGGGCAGCTGGAGACATAGATAGTTTTGGGTGCCGCTAGCCATTCCATGGCTTCTAAAATCAAGCAGTGTGATATAGGCCTATAGGCCGCTAATATCTCTTTGCAGGATGAACTTGTTAGCGCGACATATCGGACCTGCCCATCAAAGCCTTGGATTCTTCACATCCATGACTGACACTGCCACTCCATGCGGCCGGGATATTCTATTAAGATCTATTAAGGGGTCAGTTCTTGTGCACAGTTTGGGAGAGAGAAGCAGGAGAGCAATAAAGAGAGCTAGAAGAGACGGGAACAAAGAGGAATTGAGCAAAGGAAGGAAGGACAGATAATTAGCAGGAAACAAGAAGGAAGCAAGAGAGAGAGAGAGAGAGACAGAGAGATAGAGAGAGAGAACGTTTTCCTGGAGGTCCTTGCAGTGGTTCCTATTATCTTTTCTTAACAATTCTGATGTTTTCTGATGTTCTTTGATGTTCTTTGTCCAGGACAAAAAGGACATTGAATTTGCCTGCAGGGCAGGCGTGGATTGGATCGCCATGTCCTTCGTCCAGACCAGCGATGATATGAAGGAACTCCGACAACGAGTCCTCAACTTGGGTTTCAGGGAGATGCTTATCCTGCACTTGGAACCTCCACGGTGCTTCAGCATTATGGCTGAACTGTACTGTATATTTAATGAAGGATATTTAAAGTCTAGCAAACGCTAAAGCTTCTAAAGTGTCTTAAAACTGTCTTAAATACATCTCCAAGATGCAGATCAGAAGCAAAACACCCGGCAGTACAGCAAGAGATAGCAGGAGGACCTGGTACTAGGGCTTCAGGCTCTGAAAGTAACGCTTCGAGGTTACATTTGCATATATTTGCAGTGTGCACGCCCCATGTCGTTTTGCAGTGTGTTGCGGTCGCTTTTTGTGCTCGACATTGATGCTTTTGACCTAGTCCAAGAAGGAGATGATAGAGAATTATATACTCACTCTCGGTGGACTGAGATCAAAAAGACATCAACAGGCTTTTGGAACGGGGAGAGTGCGCAGTGATGTCAAGCCAAGGATCAAATTGCTTGCAAAGATCGAAAAACCTTCAGCAGTTGAAGATATTGAAGGCAGCAGCGTGTGACAGCTTGTGCTGTGGAATAGGCACATGTAAAGGAGCTCTATATGTCATGCTATCAAGGTGGAGGGATGATATTTTTGTGTCGTGCTCCTGTCCAGAATGCATCGAGATTGTGGAAACTTGAGATGCCCACTGAAGAGCATACGCTTGACCCTATTCAAGACAAAAGGCTAGCTAAGCTATATCTGTCTGATTCAACTTCAGTAAGGCATGAATGGTGAATATGGTGACTTGAAAGCGAGGAAGTGTTAGCAACCATGGCCACTTGTTGCCCTCCTTTCAGACACATTGCCACAGATGCCAAGCGATCGCCCGATGCCAGGCATCCTCGAAGCATCTGACGGTGTGATGGTGGCACGCGGTGACTTAGGGGTGGAGATGCCGCCTGAAGAGGTCGGGCACTCAATGTGTAGATGTAGATAAAGAAACTGCGGAAGATCAAGGTACTTATCTACACAGTTGGTTGTGCTAGGAACTGCTGGGAGTCTTGAATATTGATGAATCTTATTTGTTTGCAGCAGGTTTCGGCATGTTTCAGCTGTGTATTGAGTTGTGGAGAGTGGGCAGAGTGATGCTGGGAGTCAAGTCACTTTTGGATGAGTCCTGCCTGTTTTGCAGGTCCCATTCGTTCAGAAGCAGATCATTCGTGCGGCGAATGTGGCTGAGCGAAATTGCTAAGTCATGCCAAGCCACTGTCACCTGTCAACTATTCAAGATTTCCATAGAGGATTAGCTACAGGCCATGTAACACATGTGCAGCAAATGCATCACACGACAAGCAATTCGCATCAATTTGATCACAAGTTTTCAGAACTGCTGTGGCCATCTGTGGCCAAGATTGGCCAAGGAGCATGGAAAGCCTGTGATTGTTGCCACGCAGATGTTGGAGAGCATGATCAAGAATCCAACACCGACGCGGGCAGCAGCTTGGATGCAGAATTCAGGGTGTCTTGCATGCCAACGCATGCCAACGCTTTCACGGCCATTTTATAGAGCCACCATCATACATGTGTTCTTTTTATGTGTTGAACCATTCTGTGGATGTGAAGGTTTATAAACGCTCACATCCTTGTTCTGCTAACTTGCGTCAATAACGAATCAATTTTCACTTCCTGTAGACGCAAGTCCATGAGATGTCAGATGTAGGGAGTTGCACGGTTGCACATGCTTGGCCTGAGGAATGCAGCGACATTGCCAATGCCATTTTGGATGGATGCGATGCTGTAATGCTAAGCGGTGAATCTGCTGTAGGAGAGTCCCTAGGCAAGAGGCCAGCCAGGGGCTGTCAGTTACTTTCTTTACAGCTGCAACATGTTGGCACCAACATGGCAAGTTTGACTTGAGTCACATTCTTGTGGCCGAATCAGACTTGGTGCTATGCTTTGCATCAGGACAACAATAGTCGAAAAGAACAGGGTATATGACAGTCTCAAAGTTCCCTGCAAGGAGAGGGATAGGTTCTGTGTATGTTCTCTCAAACGCTGCCTTTACTTTTTGTAGCGATATCCTTTTGTACTCCCAGAAAACTGGCCAGACTTGTACAGAGAAGTTTGTTGCCAGAAAAGATTGTAGAATATTTTAAAAGGGCTCAATTTGAATTCTGTTCAAGCCACAGCCACCCACCCGCAAACGGTGCCCCATTAAGGTATCCAGCACAAGCAGTGACAATGCAAAGACGAGTCATTGAACGAACCCAGGCACACGTCGCGGGCGCTGAATGTTTTTTTGAACTTGACGCTGATTGACGCTTGAGCAGACAGCACTTGGCTGTTTCATGCTTTAAGAACCTTTGATTTTCATAGCTATTGGATGAGCTTCCTTAAAAAGAGTTGAAAAGAGGTTTCACAGTCTCGAAGCCATCCTTCGAGCCATCTTGCTGCATTCTCACCGTCTCACCGCATGCCCGAAGAAGCCATTTCGCGGCACCCGGATCCCCAACCAAAGTGTTTGCCAGGCGAATGGAGCCGTGGTTGAAAAGCATGTGGATACAGACACAGAGGATGACACGCAGAACATTCTGGCCACAGCTGCTGCGCTTGCCAAGGCTAGGGTCTACTCGAAATTATTTGATTTGCTTCTGGTGATATGATCTGATATGATGATGTTTGATAATTTTTGATAATGTTTGGTGACCGCCTATATAGATGTTACATGGATGCCGTTCAGCACTGTTCCCACGTGGCTGCCGGGGATCCTGGGCAGGGGAAGAAGGTGGCTGCCATTGTCGTTTTCACTGCCACTGGTAAAACCGCTCAGCTCCTGGCCAACCAGAGGCGCGATCATTCCGGGAGCCAGGTGCATTCGGCAACAAATATCAGATGTCAACAGATATCAATACTGCGTAGATGTCAATAGATATCAATGGAACATGAATTATCGATATAATATAGATATAATTGATATAGAATTCTAGATCTATATCATTCTATATCTATGATATATATATATAGAGATAGATATTTATATGATATTATAATTTAGTTTTTCATTGCATTTAAAATTTATATGATTATATATATATATATATACATTATACATCATTATACAATGTATATATGGTCATCACTGATATCATTATTAACTACTATCTCATATCACTTCAGAGTGTCGAAAGACTCAAAAGCTCTAAGCCTCTCGTAGTAGTATTGATTTGTGTTGTACTAAGGTAGTCAATGGATGGCCGGTACTAGAGCTGCAATGAACCATGATTACATCATTATGCAAATGCTGTTATTAATGAGGGTACATCGAGACTGAGCAGTGATCACCTATATATTTTCAAATCCTCTTAATTTTATGCTTCCGTGCAAGTGCTGAAATTCACATTGTCCCCGAGTTGTCTCCATAGTGGCAGACTCGATTCACTCGATGCTGCTGGAAATGTTGAGGCCGAGAGTACCAATTTTGGCCATTTGCAAGTGCCTTGAGGCTGCTATGGGAGAGCGGATGTTGATGTGATTGTTCATGTTTCCGCCTGTTATATATTTCATTTTAAGATATTATTAAGATTTGTAATCACATATGTCACATGTGATATATTTATATATATCTATATATATGTAATATTATGTGTTGCATGTTGTTCCCAAAACCACGCGCCTCCACGATTCCAGTGCCATTTCAGGTCGCCAGGCGCATCTCATTGCTCCGTGGAGTCTACGGCACCAGCAACCTGGCGAAATTGCCCAGTGGGGGATGTACATCACTGGGATTTCCGTAGGGCTTTCTATGCCTATGTTTCCAATGATTGGATGACCATCAATGCCATAAACATCCATAAACCATGGACATGCATATGCCATGGTTTTTTGACCCTAGAACTTCTATGATGATGACTGTTGACTAGTAATTATCTTGCTCCATTGCTTTCTCAAATGAATAAATAAACATAAATAAACAATAAATCAATATAGTTATCAATAAATATATATATTTATATATACATATGCTTGTTCCAAAATAATGTCACGACCCTGAAATGGTGCCGCATGGTCTTGATTCCCAGAATGGTTTCATGTATCTTTTTGAGGAGGATTTTCCTGAGGACTTTTCTTTTGTCCATTTGTCCACAAAATCTGAGCATTCTTTAAAATTCTTTACTACTTTACTACAGCTGTTGTATCCTATGCGGCGCCGCTCCCAACGAATCCTTTTAACGCCAAGGCTCTCCCAAAGAAGAAACAGAGACAGAAACAGAAGAAGAGAAGAAGAAGCAGAAGAAGGAATGGAAAAGATAAGAAAAGATAAGAAAAGAAGGAAATAAGTCAAAGCAAGCGAATAAACATAATAAAGAAAGACAGATAGAAAGAACAAAGGACAGGAAAAACGTAAAGGAAAAAGGGCAAGAAAGCAGAAAAGGAGAAAGGAACAACGGAAAGAAAGAAGGCATATTCACATAAAATAAGACTCCTTAGATTCATGACTGAGGAGTGCAGGAGAGGAGAGGGGGCATGAGGGGGCCTTCTCCGAATCAACAGTATCCATCCCTATAGCCATTGTTTCAATGCCCAACATGAAATGGAATGAATAAGTGATTGTGATATCCCCAGTTCTTTGCATCAATGAAAGCTCAGCAGACAGCTGCATCAACAACATTAGCGACATGAAAATGGGGGTTCGCATGAGTCTGGCATGAGTTAACATATTTTAGACTGGCACGTTTGCCATGTGAGCCGCTGAAGCTCAGCACCTAGAGCTCGTACAAAATTACACCATGCTCTTGAGAACTGAATCCTATAGTGATAGTGGAGTGGCAGCTGTAAAACGCAGAAGGCCTTGATCGCAGTTTCATATTTTGGAACACGAGGCGACGCAGACTCGCAACAACTGGTGGCCAGAGTCGAACGAGAGACCAATTCGGCCGGGCAATGGGGGGTGTTGGGATGTGTCGGGAAGGTGCTACCATCGGACTAGTCCACAGGAATCGGGAAGGTGCTACAATTCACTGCTTCTCTCAGTTGCTGGCTGCTGGTCTTGAATTTTCTTTGAGCGGACATGACGGACCTCTTTGACAAACTCTAAAATCTCTAAAGCTCTAGAGTCCAACCCGCGCCTGGACAACATAACCTACATAACCATCGCATTTTACATCAGACAGTCTAAGGATTCCAATTTTTTCGACATCAAGAGAGTGAAGAGAGTGAATGTGCCTTGCAAAATGGTTGCAGGGTGTACATAACATAATATATATATATAGATATAGTATGTACTCGTATACTGTATATTTGAATATATTTGATTGGGCAGGTGCGATTCAGTGAAGCAGTGGAAGTTGCTTGCAGTTTGGCGCGTGAGAAAGGCTTTGTGGACAGCCTTGAGCAGGATGTGGTGACTTGTCACAACAAAGTTCCCCTCACATTTAAATTTCAAGTTTATATAGCCCTCAGCCAAACTCTCGGAGATGGCGATGGAGAGAGAGATTTCCAAACTAACCTAACTAACCTTATTGTGGCAGCCTGCTTTGTGATCCTGGAGCCCTGTTGATCCGTTAAGCCGTTAAGCTAAGGTAGTGGTCTCTCGCTTGCCTCTGTTCAGTCAAGGCCGCTTGAATACCATTCGCATTGTAAAGGCGGAGGGGCTTCAGCGAGATGGCTATGATTCATTTGATCCTGAATACGATTGAGCTCCTTGCGGCGCCTTCCGTAGCCTTTCGGTTTTTTTTGCCATTGTGCGCCAGCCTTTGTGCGAAGATGACTGCATATTGGTTGGTCACGGTTGCGACGGTTGGTCAAATGTGCTGAGTTGGATGTTTTCGGGTCGGACGCGCCTGTCCACCCTTGATTGCTTGATTCGGATACGATCAGTTTGATTTGGAAATGAAGTCACTTGTGAAGTTGCAGCATCATCTGCAATTTCTACATCAATAAGTGTTGCAGTCACTATTAGCCGTGATAGTCCAGAGAATACTCAACGTTTGGTGTGAGGGAAGCATGGTATGCAGTATTGCATTGTCATCACCACATATATTATTTTGTTCGCTACTATTTTTCCAAAATTGTTGATGTCAACCCTATGCAGTTGCAAATGTTGATGGCACATTGATGGCTATAGTTACTAGTTCCGAACAGTTCCAGCCAGAAGGCCCTAAAGTGTGACATGTACGGCTAAGTGTACAGTATGGAAACTGGCCAGGAGAAGGAGATGGGATTCTACGACAATATCCCACCCAATGCGAAAGAGTGGGAACGAATTTGATATTGATAAAATTGATAGATATAAGATGATATAAGATGATATACGCTACATTATAATAGCAGGTTCTGATTTTTGCAGCTCCATTTCCATGGGCTATGTCACACCCAATGTTACGTGATGTTACGTGCTAGATGCTTGTTGATGCTGAGCCTCTTGCCAGAAAGTCCTTGTCAGATTGTTGGGCTGGGCACTTTGCCAATGAGCAGATGGATGATGGTCACATTGCTGGTTACGTCCCTGTAACATCCTGTAACCATGCTGAGCCACAGTCGGTGGACATCTTGGATTTGCCATTGGCACGGATTGATTGGAATCTGTGGCAATTAGCCAGCTACAGATTCAGCTTGGCGTTTGTCCGACACATTTTTTTGCCGAGCTGCAAAATGTGCTTTTGCTTGAGGTTTGACCTTCCCAAAAGAACAGTACTCGTACGGACTTGAGCGCTCGTGATCTTTTATTTATGTTCTTGCACAGGCTGTGCCTAACACCCTAAAATTAAGGAAGCTTGGATTTGTTGGTGTGACTTGCATTTCATAGTTTCATGTATCATTGCTGGGGTGGTGGATTGTTTCGTGATGAACTGGTGACAGACCTATGCCTATGAGTTACAAAGCCCACACATGCCCACACCATTCAAGAGGAAAACCTTGACCAATATGACTTGTCAATCCACTGTGCCACGAGAAGTTTGTTCCTGCCAGGCGAAGGCAAAGCAAGGGCCAAGCCATGCCCCAAAGATCCACGGATTGCTGGCAAGCAGGTATTTTGGCTAATTTTGACCGATTTGGTTAACATTTAAAATCATTTAAATAGATTATACTATAATATATATAATCATGAAGGCTGAAGGATTGCGATTGACATCGATTGACTCCTTGTTGTTGGGCCCTTTTTCACACGATCAATTGCAGCATTTTCAATCATGCTCACACTCTAAACAGTGGAAGGGCGCAAACACGTTCGCCGCAAGATTTGGGAGGTGCTTCGGTCAAGCTTGTTAGGCAGCTGCACATTGGAACCCGAGTATTCAGTTGCCAGCCAAATTGAAACCACACATTAATGATCATTAATGTATTTGAGTAATTGAGTCTTATGTAAAGATGGCTTCATTCAGCAATCATGCTTTCCATTGTCCACTGTTGCATCCGGTGGCTGAATCTCACATGCGCTTGTCTAATGACCATGTCGTTTGTGTGAACATTTGGTCCGTTTCTTGACAGGGATGTTGTCAATACTGTGGCCGAAAAGAACTAAGCACACCCTGTGAATTTGACTGCTTGCTTTGCTGAAATGTTTCGAGCATGGTGGGCTGCCCCACAACTGAGGCAAGCAAAAGTGTCCTGGTCCAATGGGCGGTGCAATGTGTTAATGCAGGGTGCATTCAGAGATATTCAGACTTATTCAGAGTTATCTGGGACGATAAGGGGGAATTCTGCACAAATTTCTCCGGGCATGAAGGTGGGCTGGGCAGGTTTTCCACAGGAGAAGAAATGGTAGGATCAAATTACTGCAACAGATATGATATAATCATATATAATCTATAAGAATGTATACTGTATAAGAAATTAAGAAACATAGAGATATTGCTAGGAGAGGTGACTAGTGACTATAGTGACCGTTGGTTGCTTTGGATTCTTGGTGAACTGTGTAATGAGTGGACCTGCTGAGGATGTTGCAAACACCATTTTCGAAGGTGAGACGGACCTTACGGCTCCGGAGTGTCCTTCTCCCACGGCGAAGGGTTTGGCCACTTGGTGCAACTCTGACCTCTGAGAATCGCTTGACTCAACTTGGTTGGTCTACTCGTACTGCAAAGCGGTTCGGCGATGGAGAAAGACGGTGAGAAAATGTATGCTTTACTGGTGTCCCCATCGATGTTGCTCTTTGACACACAGAAACATCGAGAACATAAGGAATTGTCACGAAGCATACAAACCATTGGAAACCCTGTTCCGAACAGTTCCGCTTGCATTTCAGGCACCTTTGCTGGATCAGTTTGCAGCAAAGCCAGCGGCAGCCGATCCTGCAGCCCCAGCTGGTCAGGGAAAGGGTCCATTGCGACGACATGACGAGCCTCGTTGAAGGATTGGAAAAAGAAAATTGTCACCATATTTTAAGTTTGCCCCAGTGTGTACAAAACTTACACATGGAATGAAGATGTACACATATATGAATAATTATGAATATATGTATATATGACATACTATGGTTTTATTATATACATGGTTTTAGCATGTCTTATGGTTGGACATTATTCACACAAGCCGATTTGCAGTGTGTCATGTTCAAGTCATCGAGGGCCATGTGCTGTCATGCTGCACTTCAGGACCACAAGGCTTAAAGTTCAAGGAACCCAAAACATGTTTACCAATATTGTATCATATTGGCCTTTAATTTACCATTCATGCACGTGGTTTCAACGGTGTATCAAGGGTCCAAGGGAGGAATGACTGCCCAGTGGCTTGTTGGATTTACATGCAAGCTGCAAGCTTCACAACTTCAGGGGTAGAACTGAGGAAGCCCAACCCTAGAACTAGCTAGCAACTAGTTTAGCAAGTAACCCCACCCATCCAAACCCAAGGTTCATGTTCTAGTTCAGCGCCATTCAGCACCACAAGTCCAACCCCAGATCAGTCATGTCTTAGGATGGTGTGCAACTCATCGACCGCCAGTTTGCGCAGAATTTGGCAATTGCCATGGTCATCCTGGCCTATTGATTGATGGTTGACAAGTAATTGATCTATTTAAATACGGAATTTGTATATATATATATATATACTATTATATACTTAGAAGCTATAGAGATGTGCAGTTTTATGTTATTGTATGATGCATACTATACTTTTACCCGTGGTTGAGGTTGGAAAGCGGCGGTATAACGGAAGAGCATCATCAGAACGTGGTTTTCCTGTTCTCCAAAGCAGCTGTGTGACTTTGTTTGCTTGTAGCTAGTTCATTCTTCCCGGAGTGAGAGAGGATGGACTGTTGAATGGCGAAGGCCTGTTTTGTAGCCATCGGTGTTGACTAACAATCTTTGGAGTTCATTTATGAATTTTGTGTGGGGTTTGCTGCCAAACTTCCAATTCGATGCCACACATGATGCGTCAGTGAGTTTCAGCAGTCCAGGTCCGCGTGAAGGTGCAGCATTTGGCAGATGCAGCAGCAAAGATGTCACCAAAATATGCCAGGTTTCGCTTGGCGGGGTGGGTGGAAAAATGTGGCAAAGATTGTGTGGGTATAGAACTTTGGGCGAGATCTTTTCCTGGGACAAAGATTTTTTTCAAAAGCAGCTGTCTTATATACAAAGTTGCCAAAGATGACAAATCATCACATTTGAGTTTAAGATGGCCAATATCCACAATGTATACTGAAAAATGCTACAGCTATAGTGTTATTTGCACGGCATGCCATCGTGTAGCAAAAATGCACATCATGACAGTTTTAGTCGTCCGTGTTTCTATTATGGAAATTCTTTCATAGAATCCATGAGTCTCAGGGATTTTCAATATTATCGCATTTGATGATTCTGGCGGCCTTTTGCCAATCTCCATGGGTTACCTGGCTAAAGAAAACATGCTTTTGACAAGCGTTGTCTTCTTTGCTGAGTGCATGCTGTTCTTCTGTCGGTCGGACCCCATAGATCGCCTGTTGTTGGCCAAGTCGACAGCGCTTGTTCTGTGCGCAGGTTCCAAGACGCACGCGACTGGGACCAAGCTGACAACTTGGTTCAAACCCTGACAAACAAACCAGACCAAGATCCGTTCCTTGGAACTGTGACATGGGCATCCGACGGCTAACCATACTGCCATAGTTACTTCATTGAAGCGACTGAAGGGTTCCTTGTACCGGTAGAGCTCTACAGGGTGTTTCCAGGAAAGCTCAGCTTGACCAGTCAAAGTAGCAGTGACCCTTGCAAGAACATCATCGCATTGGGCTAACACGTGACTTGGAAGAGGAACGGTGCGAATCTGACCCCACCACGTTGAAAACTGAGGTTGGACAAGATCCGGAAATACCTTGAGGAGAGACCGCATGAAGTAGCATCATTCTCTCCAGCTTGGGGTTCAATCCCTTGCTGATGTGTGTTTCGATATTTGACATGATGCATATTGTTGCTGTTCTTTGAAAGAGATGCTTGGCAAAGAATCCTTGCAATGAAAAGTATGTGAACGCGCATGAAGGGAAGCGTGTCGGAGAATTCTTTTCAGAATATGGATGAACCTGGATCAACGGCAACGGACCTCATGCCCAAAACCTTCTGGTGGATCCAGCTTTTGACGTGACTCTTTGGGCTTCTGATCCTAGCAGCACAGCACACTTCCAAGCAGGAGGGCAAAGAACTCTCCAAACTTCGAGACATAGAGCAACGACTGGCACCGCTTGTGGCTTCACTGCACTTAGTTCATTTTATCCCTGAAGTGCCAGATATCCCACAGCCAGCCCTTTTGAGTGACGTCTTTTGTTTGAGGCGCCGATTCCACGTGCAGCTTGGCAATCGGTTGGATATTTGCATGGTCACTAGCACTGATGACTTCATTTTGAGTCAGTTGATCACTTCACGCATACATAGCAGTCTATAATAGTCTATATGATTAGAAATCATGATGATCATGATCGCCAGCGACATTTTGAGTGGACTTTGGATTCGGCTGAATTCGGCAAGGCGCTGGTGCGGTTGCAGCTGATCCTGTTGGCTCACACGCTGGACTCTGATGTCCAAGCTGCCAGGCCATTCCCAAACGATCCCAAACGAGCCACCTGTTTTCCCTTGAGAATCAGAGAAAGCTATCTGGGAAGCATTGGAAATTACATGTAACGTAGTACGCGAAGTATAAGCATCTCAAGATATCTCAAGCAATACTATGGTCACTTATCTACGGTTGGTTGGTGAGGGATAAGTGGATCAATGTTACAGTTCGTGGCACTGGTTGCGTTTGATCTTATTTTATTTTTATTTACCCGATCGGGTTCAGTGAAGAGATTTTTGTGTATTCATTTATTGTGATCACAGAGCGTGGGGTTGATCAACCCCGTTTGAGTCAGTGGCACTGATCAGATCTTGGTGCCATTTTGGCTCAAGATCTGATCAGCGATCTCTTTTGGGAATTGTGGGCCTGGGTGGTCAACCCTTCTACCGGCTCTTTTGCCATGCCGAGCTATCGTGGCGCTCGCGGCTCTGACGGTGGATGGGGCTCACAAGACGATCAGTGGGGCCGAAGTTACGGTAGATCTACCAACAGCGCCCACAATCCCTACGAGGTCAAGATGCCGAGGTTCCTTGTGCCGATCTATGAAGGCCAGAAGTTCCCTGAAGACACCTCGATCGTGGTCGTTGACAACCGCGATGACAGGATGGTGTCGCCTTTTCAGGCTTGGCTTGTTTCAGAGATCATGGCAAACGCTGCCAGCTCCATCAATGTGCTCACGGAGAGAGACCAAGTGATGCCGCCTAGTTCAGGTTTTTCAGTGGCTCTTTTTGCCAACTATACGCTGGACGGGATCAAGGTGGTTTTGGCGCTCTCGCTCGAGAGTGAGACTGGCATCACGTGCGCTGGATGGGATGGGGAGACAGCGTCAGCTCTGTCACACCAGGCTTTTCAGCCTTTCACGTGGCCTATGCTCAGGGACACCTCGGCCAGCTACACAGACTTGAAGATCTACAACGGGAATGAAATCCTGTTCCACTGGATCTTCAGGGGCTTCAGATCGGACACAGATCTGACAGTTCAACAACAGTTCGTTGACGAGTACCTGATCAGAGAAGTGAAGCAGGGCAAGCCGAGGCTCTCGGTGGTGATCGCCGTGTTCATCGGCTACAGGGTGTCAGTTCTGAGTTTTGAGTGCGGTGGTCGCACTTACTCGGTGGGACCCCGTGGCTCCGTGGTCGCAGGCGACTCTGCCCGATCGCGGTTTGAGCTTCGGTGTTGTTCAAGGTCTACAGCAGACGCAGTTGGCAATGACGCTGATCGCGTGGAGTTCCGGTTCAGGGACTCCAACAACAGGATAGACCTGAAGTGCTCCAGAACTTCGGTCCCGGGGACATGGCTCACCGTGTCACATATCTCCGGACCGACTCTGATCAAGACCATCCAGTCGGTGAGGGAGAATCGAGCTCGAGTGGAAGGTCCCGAGCAGACCGAGCAGTTCGCGCAGCTCGCCGCCATTCATCAGACTTGGTGGGAATCATCGATCGCCAACAGCGAAGATCAGGTGGGCAGCATGGTGGTGTTCATCCCCGGCATGGAGGAGGGCAACTTCCACGTGCAGGCTCGGTCGAAGCTGTTGGTGAGAGATCCAGAGGTCGTGCCCGTCAAAGCTCTGGCAGAGATGCAGCATGACGAGGCTGTGAAAGCTCCCACAGGTCCCCCCTCTTTGACAGGGGAGGCATGGTTGAGCTCAGCCGAGGAGGTCGCCAACAGGTCCAGTGCTGCAAGAGGATCGGAAGAGATGGTGCCAGTTCGGCAGCAAGCCAACTACGAGCTCAACTCAAGATCCTTTGCGACCAAGCATCCTCAAGAGGGGAAACGTGGTCACGTTGTGGACGACGAACGAGATCGCGCCCGTTGCGATCGCAGGTTTGCAAGATCCACAGCTCAGCTCACGCCCCAGTTGTTCTATGAGGAGATCTCCAGGCGATCGTACAATGCATCGACTGCGACGATCGAGGAGATTGACGCAGATCCTCCCACTCCGCCAGCTGACTTGTCGTTCTGGGTCGAGGGAGCTGTGAAGGAAGAAGTGGTGGCAGATCGTCCTGTCCTCAGCCAAGTTCCTCACAGCACTCCTGCAGTTGGATCCAACGAGGGAGGTGGGCAATCGACACCAGCCACAGCTCCTCAGTCTTTTGGCCCGCCGGGTCTGGCTGCCAAGGATGACAAGGAGGAGATCGTCGTGGAGTAGGTCAGATCTTTTTATTTATTTTTCCATATTTTTCATGCAGATCTGCAGAAGGTCAGATCGCACCCCGCACGACGGGCATATTTAAATCGAAGTCGCGGCAAAAAGATCAATGCAGTGCGCATGAACAGGTCTGCACGTTTGTTGGAACGTGATGGTGGTGATCGCCCATGTTCACGTGTGGTTCAACCTTTGTTCGTGGTTAGCACATTGATCTTATAGTCGCAGTCATATATTTTATAAACTTCAAGGGTTTGATCATGACCTTTGTCGTTCACCACATGTTCCCTAAGCCTCAGCCGGCTGGTGATCATCCAGGGTAGGGGTTCCAGGGTTCGTTGATGTAGGCTGTTCAGCTGTTTGGTTCCCCCCATTTAGTCCTGGATTAACCTCATGTTATCCCCTGTTAACTTAGGCCCAGATTAGGCTGATTCTCCTGATCAGGGTTTAAGTTTGGGGGCTAGGTTCATCCAGGGTCGAGGGTCTATTTGATTTCGTTTTCAGTCTAGGGATTGATCATATCCCATGACCATAAGTTTTTATGTTGATCGCACGAGGGTCCTTTTTATTGAATTGATCGTATCCTCTTGCTGATGATCTTGATGATGGTAGTTCATGTGATTTCAGTTTATCTCTTAGGGCTGTTCATTTGCCCTGGTGGATGTTGTTCCTGTTGGTTCATTAGGTTACTTTTCGGGATTCACTATTGGGATTGATCATATCCCCAGGTAGTCCCGATGAGATCCTCTGCCAACAGCCAGCGGGTTGGTCGTTTGGGGTAGATCCTCCCATCGACCGGCACTGCAGGTTGGATCCCCAGTGCTGATCATGCACGGGCTGTGGGCGATCGCTCCCGGGGCCTCAGTTGCTCAAGATGGATCGGTCGATCCACCGGTTTCTCTGTTTACCCCTCTTTGATGAAGTTTTTAGGTCGGTTTTAGCTGAGCTCAACTTAGATCGTATAGAGCTATGGCTGTCTCTTGCAGATGAAGGGGAGGGGGATACAGCGGATCACAAGCTGTGCCTAATCCTGTCTGCTCTGACCCAAAAACAAGAGGTGATGGATCAGATCCTTAGTCGGCTGGATATGGTCAACGTCCTGGCCTCTATGGTGTCCAGATCGACGGAGAAGATCCGCCGTGAGATAGCGGTAGACTGGGCTATGGGTACGCTGAGCCGGCGTCGATCGCTGCTAAGCGTAAGCCCGTGGTCAGCCCGCTTCCTACGCCAGCTCCTCCGGCAGTCGGAGCCAGACCTTCGGGTCAGGGACCGATCGAGGAGGTCCTATCTATCCAGGTGGTCGAAGCTTCCGAAAGGAAGAAGTGGGGGCTCAGGCTCCAAAATATCTGCGAGC
The DNA here is from genome assembly GCA_947184155.2 of Cladocopium goreaui. Taxonomy (NCBI): domain Eukaryota; class Dinophyceae; order Suessiales; family Symbiodiniaceae; genus Cladocopium; species Cladocopium goreaui. The sequence goes on along the minus strand of CAMXCT020000857.1, from coordinate 253,109 downwards.
GCGCAGGAGCGGCCTCTGGGCTCAACGATGCAAAGCGGTGCGCTGGCCTGTTGCCGGCTGAGGCAGCTCGCCTCAAGAGCTTGGCATTTGAGGTAGGCGGGTTCCGCACCATCAGGCAGAATGTTCGATATTGGGAGAAGTTTGAAGAGTGGTCGATCGGCCACGGACTGCGTGTGTACCCGCCCACGATCGTGGCAGTCATGAGATATGCACTGCACTTACGCGATCAAGGGTGCGGTCCCTCCATCTTGCCCGCGTTCAAGTACGCACTGGGGTGGATATGCAAGAGGCTCGTCATGCAGACCCCGAACATGGCAGATCCGCAGCTCAAGGCCATCATCGACGAGGTCTACAACCTGCGGGGCAAGGAGCTCAAAGAGGCGGTCCCTGTGCCGCCGAAGATGGTTCTTGCCCTTGAGCTCCTTTGCATGAGGCTCATCAAGGAGAAGAAGGATGCAGCTGCGATCTTCGTGTGGTGGGTGCTCATCCTTATCTATGCGTCGCTCAGGTTCGACGACGGGATCCACGTAGCCCCGCTATCACTGCAGATGAACCAGGACGCTCTCCTGGGCGTGGTATGGCAGACCAAGGTCGAAAGGAAGAAGCGAGGCACAAGATTCGCAGTGCCCGCATGTTCTATGTCGGACCATGCCTGGCTCGAAGAAGGGTGGAAGATCTTCCAGCCGTTCATCTCTGAGAGGGATTATTTTATTTGGGAGATCAAGAATGAGAAAGAGTTCTCAGCAGCTCCTATCTCATACTCGAGAGGATTGGCCTGGCTCAAGCACTTTATGCTCCTGGGCCTTGCAGAAGCAACCAAGCTCGGCTATGTGGCGGCCAATGAAGTTGATCAGCTGGAAGGAAGCATCCAGGTGATCACTTGGCACTCTATGAGAGTCACCATGCTGTCGGAGGCGGTGAAAGCGAATGTCGACGACAAGATCGTCGGCTTGCAGGCCAATTGGAAGGATCCGAGCCAATTGGTCCTGAAGTGCGCCCGGCAGCGCAAGGAGCTCTCAGTGGCCATGGTCAAGCAGATGGCGAGCAAGCTCAAAGACGCATGGCTCCCAGATCCTGAGAAGTTCGTCGTTGAAGAAGAAGACGAGGAGGTCACGGAGCCGATCGTGACTGAGTTCATCGTCAAGGCGACTTTGCCAGAGAAAGCTCTGGTATCAGCTGACTTTAGGTGCCACATTTTTGATCGTAGGGAATCTGAAGATAGTTCCATTTGTGGCAGACTGAAGATGCGTGATGCCGTCTCAGTCGGTAGCCATGCGCCTGGCATGATCTGCCAGTTGTGCCGTAGCAAGGCTCAGATTTGATATAGGTCGCAGGCGGTAAAACAGCCAGAAGACAGCTATTGATCTATGTGCTGCCCTGCGCGATCGTTTTTCAGTTGGATCTGCCGTGATGTTTCCTTTTTTTTATAAACACCTGTTTGATCTAATTTTGATTATTTTTCCCTGTTGTCCATTTTAGCTGTAGTCGATCGGTCCGGGGTTCTTTGGCACTTTGCACACAGTCGGGTTGATCACGCCTGTACCATGTGCTCTGCCGAGGGATCCACCTTTTGTCAGGGATTCAAGTGCCCAATATGGTCGATCGAACCGTCTACGCCGATGATGCTCACACGCCCAAGATCGCGCTTAGGCAGATCTTTGGACGCATGGGCCTGCCACAGGCCCTGTGCCGTTCGGCAGCAGACGGGGGGCTACTATCTGTGGAGATCTTTGCAATGCTGGGAGACACTGCACAGGCAGTGAAAACCTCGCTCAGGACTATGATTGCCGAGGCAGATCTTGGCACGACAGATGCTGCCAGAGAGCTCGCATTGATGCAGCTCGCAGCAGTATGGCATGCATGCCACGCTCTACAAGGGCAGTTCGCCACTCGGCGTGCGCGCATGGAAGAGGACCCCAACAAGGTTCCAGAGATGGCGCAAGAAGATCACGCTGAGTTTCGGGCGCGCTTTGTTCAAGCCCATCCAGATGTCATTTTGCTGGATGCTAAAGAGCCTCACAAGAAGTTCGTGGAGAAGCTCAGCCGCGATTTCTTGGTTCACGGCATGGTGCCGTATTACTCTGTGGCCGAGATCCGGACACGTTCAGACAGCTGCAGAAGTCTGGGCTCTCCAAGAACGCAGAGGATCTTTTGACGATATCCAAGGCGGATGAACCTGATCAGGTCACCGACTCTGTGACTATGATGAACAGGATCCATGCCTTTTTCATGGCCTTGGAATATCTCAACATTTGCACATACTCTCGTGCGGCTGGCCCATTGCGCTACCTGCAGGAGCTCGAGCAATTTCGCTCGGAATGCCCGGGCCTGCCTTACCTTTTGGCTGCTGACTCCTTGATCAGGAAGAAGGTCAACAGGTTGCAGGCTGAGCAGCGCCAACTTTATGGTACGTTCGAGGACGCCATCATCGAGGTCCTGAACAACCACAAGTACCTTTGGAACGACGCCCGAACAAAGGCAGTTCTTTCCAAAGTCGATCGGCGCAGAGAGGACGCCAGCGAGACTGGCGATTCACAAGACAAGGTCGTCGAAGCGGCGCCCAAGAGCTCTCCCAACAAAGATAGAAAGAAGCGCCAGCGGCTCCGCAACAAGGCGCTCCTCCGTGAAGCCAAGGAGTCTAAAGTCAAGAAGGATCCAGCTGACAAAAAGTCAGCCTCAGCAAGAGATGAGAAGGTCAGCAAGGACAAGCGGATCCCAGACACAGAGTGGAAAGCGATCGTGCAAGCCGCCAGCTCCGTGTCTGGCCCAAAGAGGTGTCATTATTTCAACTCCACCATGGGATGCTCTCTGGGCGACAAGTGCAGGTTCAAGCATCAGTGCATGGTCTGCGGCTCCGCTCACTCCATGGTGGGCAATCACTGAATGGGTGATCAACCAATGGCTCCATTGGATGAGGTAAAGACGGTTGACAGCAATCACTGCTCGAATGTTTTTCCTTCACCATTTTGGGGCTCTGGTTTTGTGCCATCTGGCACACGGTTTTTCGTAGAGATCTTTGCAGGAGAGGCAGGGCTGACACAAGCCATCATTGCTCGTGGTATTAAGGCCCTGCCCCCTATTGAGATCTTGGCCAACGAATTTGTCGTCGAAGAGGTGAATATTTTGGATCCCAAGGTTTTTCAACATTTGTGCAAGTTAATTCGCGCGGGGTGCATTTTCTTTATTCATTTTGGCACACCCTGCTCCTCATTTAGCCAAGCTCGCAAAGATGATGGCGGCCCACCACCGTTGCGTGATCGACACAACCTGTGGGGACGCCCAAAACTATCTCGACAGGATCAAGCAAGAGTCGAGTTGGGCAACCAGTTCATGGAACTCACAGTAGAGCTCTTGGTTTTATGTTGCCAGTTCGGCGTCCATTGGTCGCTGGAGAACCCGGCATCATCCTTCTTGTGGGACATGCCACCAGTTCGCGCCCTGGCTGCTCGCGCTGGAGTGGGTCGGTTCATTTTGGACATGTGCAGGTTCCAATCTAAACACAAGAAGCCTACAGCGCTCCTGTCTGATTGCGACCTTAGTGCGCTGGCGCTCGCCTGTGATCTGGATGTGCAGCCTCATGTTCACGAACCCTTGGTGGGCATGGTCATGTCTCAGGGCAAGAAGATTTTCAAAACCAAGTTGGCTCAGGTCTATCCGCCGCTTCTCTGCCAAGCATGGGCGAAGGTGATCGCATGTCTGCAGGTCGAGATGGAACCTGGACAAGCTGTTCAACGAGCTTTACAAGTTCCACATCCTTTTACTTTGGATCCAGCGCTTGATCCCGATCTTCAAGAAGCTCTGGCGTTCGCCGTGCATAAGCCTCACCAACTGCTTGGTCATCGGTAAGGGGCTTTACAGTTTTGGGCTGATCGGGCTGAGCGTCTTTTGCCGCTCACGGACCAGGAGCTCCGTGCCATCCATGATCCCTACCTGCGGTCGCTGCTGCGCGGAGCACCTGATGACCAACCTGTTCAGATCGGCACGGTCACACAAGTCGCATTGTGGCGGGAGCTGCTCGCTGCTAGCCGCTGTATTGACAGCTCACTGGTGGACGAGATGATCAATGGCTTCTCCATTGTCGGCGACATCAAGCGCTCATTTCGTTGGCCGCGATTACCGCTGCCTGATGATGCTCTGCCGGAACAAGATCTTGTTTCGCGGGCCTGGGAGTTTTCCAACAAGGTCTTGAAGAACGTAAAAAGATCAGAAGTGACGGAGAACACCTCCAAGATCTGGGAGGCAACTATGGAAGACGTCCGTGAAGGAGTCACTGCAGGTCCTTTCTTCTCAAAAGACGAGGTCGACAAGTTCCTCGGCACTGAAGATTGGATCCCGACCCAGCGGTTCGAAGTGGTGCAGAAGAACAAGGTCAGAGGTGTGGACAGTGCCACGATCAATGGCATCAACATGGCTTCCAGGATCCTGGAAAAGATTGAGCTGCCATCTACGGACGCGAACGTGTCTGCTTTGAGGTGGATGAGGTCATCGTGCTCTAGCTCCACTAAACTGCAAGGGTGGGTTCTGGACGAAAGGAAAGCTTATCGCCAGATTCCTATCCACCCTGATCACCGGAGATGGAGCGTGATCTCGCTTCGCGAACCTGACACAGGGAAGGTCTCATTTTTCGTCATGATTGGTCATTCTTTTGGATTGGTAGCGGCGGTCTACAATTACAATCGTAGATCTGCGGCTATGACCGATATACTTCGCAGGGTCTTTTTCGTGGCGGCTTTCAACTTCTACGATGATAAGTACGGGTTCGAAACCGAAGTCACCTGCTCTTCAGCCTTCGAGATTGCTCAGAAGGTCCACTGGTGGCTAGGTGCCAAATTCGACCCCAAGAAGCTCCAGCTCTGCGAGGACCCCACGATCTTAGGGGTGACCTACAATTTGAAAGCTATGTGCCTGAAGATCAAACCTTCGAGAAAGGAGGAGCTGCTGGACGAGATCAAGTCTATCATCTCCTCCGAGATCTTGTCGCCTGGCCAAGCAGGCATGTTGCGCGGCAAGCTCATGTTTGGCGCTTCACAGTTGTGGGGGAAGATTGGTAGGGCCTTTCTGAGAGCTCTCTCGGAGAGGCAGTACACGAGATCTCCCGAGACTGGTCTCAACCTTGCGCTCAAGCTCGCGCTGAAACAGTGGGAGCTGCTGATTGATCATGGTCCTCCGCGGCCTATTACTGCATCGGGCGCTCGACCTGCTGATTACGTCATCTTCACGGATGGCAGCTTCCCTGATCAGAAGAGCGACTTGCAAGATCCTTGGATTGGCGGCGTGTTGTTCAAGAAAGGCGCTAGACCGATCCAGTTCGGATGCAAAGTGGGCATGGACTTGATCGAGAAGTGGATCCCGCGGAAGTCACAGATCGCCATGGTCGAACTCTTCGCTACAGTCGTGGCGCTCCAGACTTTCAAGCCTTGGATCTCCAGCTCTTGGTCCCTGCTCTTTGTGGACTCTGAACCTGTTCAAGGCGCGTTAGTGAAAGGATATTCCGCCCGTGAAGATCTTTGCGAATTAGTAGGGGTTTTCTGGAAACTAGCTCTTGATGTTCACATTAATCTTTACATCGATCGAGTTCCAACGGACTCCAATCCCGCTGATCCACCATCTCGTCGTAGATTAGACATAGGTCAGTCTCTAGGATGGGATACGATACCAGCGGTTTTTCCTGATCTCTAGGCGGCGTGGGTCAGACAGAGATCATTCTGTGGTGAGGTTTTATTTATCGGTGCTGAAGGAGTTGATCCACTCCTTGTTTGCATTTGTGATGTTGTTATTTTTATCCATTTGGGGTCGATCCCCCAGCATTGATCTGATGGGCTGATCCACCCATCTTCATCCTCAATCACCCACGTCTCCAGAGGATGAAAAGTTTGCATAGCGGCCGAGTGCAGTGCATGTGTTCACGTGCACGTCAAAGAACTGTGATTGGGTCACTTATCTACGGTTGGTTGGTGAGGGATAAGTGGATCAATGTTACAGTTCGTGGCACTGGTTGCGTTTGATCTTATTTTATTTTTATTTACCCGATCGGGTTCAGTGAAGAGATTTTTGTGTATTCATTTATTGTGATCACAGAGCGTGGGGTTGATCAACCCCGTTTGAGTCAGTGGCACTGATCAGATCTTGGTGCCATTTTGGCTCAAGATCTGATCAGCGATCTCTTTTGGGAATTGTCCCGCCCACCTCTAGCCCCATGATGGTTTATTATTTACCATTGTGAGGGTCGGAGGTGCCTCCTGAGATCGTTCCTTTTTCACTGCCTCGCAGTGCCTTGCTCTGAAAACGTCGATCTGATTTCCTCTGAGCATAGTTCATTTTTGCTATTATTTTTCACCCAAGGTGATCACTTCGGGCAAGATAGAGATCATTCTGCGATGAAGTTTTATTTATTTGTGCTGACGGAGTTGATTCACTCCGCGTTTGCACTTGTGATGGGTCAGACAGAGATCATTCTGTGGTGAGGTTTTATTTATCGGTGCTGAAGGAGTTGACCCACTCCTTGTTTGCATTTGTGATGTTGTTATTTTTATCCATTTGGGGTCGATCCCCCAGCATTGATCTGATGGGCTGATCCACCCATCTTCATCCTCAATCACCCACGTCTCCAGAGGATGAAAAGTTTGCATAGCGGCCGAGTGCAGTGCATGTGTTCACGTGCACGTCAAAGAACTGTGATTGATCTAATTATTATATACATATATATGTATAGTAGTGATGATGCAGGATCGCATCCACCCCAGATGTACTTAGTAACTTGTAAGTGTGCTACAATTAAAACTTGGTTCTGATTCCGCTTTGTCTTTGTAGAATCCAAGTGCAATCCAAAACCTTCCGCTCCTATGGGTCCTATAGGTGTTGTGCTTTCGATCAAGGAGAGGTGATCCAGTTGTACGAACTACATCGAACTACATCGAACTACTTTGAATCCAGCATTCGGATCACAAAGCCTTCAATTGCAACGGACACGTTGGTCAGGATAAAACTACAGACCTTGGTGGAAACGACAAATGTGGTGAAGAATTGCGCGTTGATGAAGGATGTTGTGAAGCTGATTCAGGCTTGCGGGGGTTCTGTGCATGAGTGTGGGCAGGGTTCCCAGTTTGATTCAGGTTCCTATTTGCAAACAATGTGTGCTAATGAGGCATTGGCCATAATTTGGGCAAAAACATAGCATTTGACATCAATCGTGGTGCATAGGAGGCAAAATGCGGCGAAACTGAGAATCTGTATGAGATTTTCTGAGATTTGACATCTGTCCTACATGTGTCCACTTTTTAACATCAATGTTGAGACTGCTGAATGGATCTGGATGGATATGGATGGACTCCCACGAAGGAGACCTTGAAGTGGAACGAGGCACCAGGTTCACAAAGATCGACCTGGAGGCATGGTTTGCTTTTCGATGGGCATAATGGGCACAGTGGATGTTGCAAAAGGGGTTCTGGGAGGCTAGTACCCCTGGCAGTCCGAGTTGCAGCTTTTGCACGAAGCTTGCTAACAATTAATTGATGCTGATATTGATGCGAGTTGTACAGTGCAGAATAATCCTGGTATATTTTCGAAAGCCCTTCGACTGTACAGCGAATGTACTGTTGGATGCTGTGAATCCTGGCAGGACGACGAGTCCGGTGTTCCCAGTGGGAAAGCAGTTGGAGCGACTCAGCGCCTTGAAGCCCACTGGAAATTTGCTGCCAAAGAGGCTGGTTTGTTGACTGCTCAAGTTTTAATGCCAAAGTTCAAAATGGCAGCTGAAGTCATTTTACAGCATGATTTAAGTTTTAATGCGTTTTCGACTGTTTTCATTGTGACTACATTCGATTTGATGACATTCGTTCCAGCATTCGCAGTCCAGACCGCAACGTGGATATGGTTGAACAGACTTTCAGATTAAGACAGGTCGACACTTCTGAAAAAAGATACCTCCTCCATTCACTTGTCAGGTTTGATGATTCCTAAAACGGTCGCGTTATTTGATTGTTTCTTTATGACCTGCACCACGTTGTGTGTCCCGTATTTGCCTGCCAGATTTCCGCGCTACAACTATGTGCATTTGCTAGCAGAGGTGGCTTGTTTACAAAGGATGGTTCGCTTCCTGACAGCCTCATTCCATCTTATTCCTACTAAAACTTTGGTCATCCATTCTATGTATAGCGTCCCTTCAAACTTCAACCCATTGCCAACCATTGCCAATCGATGCCAAGACAGCTTTGTGCAAACATATTGGCATGCATAAATGATTCGTGGTGATATGAACACGACACATATTAGAAGAGAGAGAGAGAGACTATGTAGATTGTAGATTCTAGATTTTGAAGGTTGCATGTGGGAATTTATAACCGGTTGCGAGAACAGGTCATGCTCTTCAAGCTCGATGTGCCACTGGCGGAGGATCCCTTTGCTGATGCAGCAACCTTGGCAGCCAATGGGGGCTTGCCTCGGGCAATTCACAAGACAATATGGTTCAGACGTTCAGACATCATGTACTGCACATGTACTGAAGGATACTGAAGGTACTGGGCAACATGGACAACAGTATGACGTCTCATCCAGAAGCGTTTCTCGATGCCAACGATTTGTTATTCGGCCTTTTTTTACGCAGTGGCTTTTCACCCAATCTGACCCAATCGAATTGAATTTAATTTGTTTGCGCCCGTTGCTTCTTTTTGAAGGTACCTAGCCTCAAGACTGCAAGTCAGGCAAGTCCAGACTTAGTATATGAGGAGCGGGCAAGCTAGCAGCTGACATTTCGAATTTCGATGAAATCTACGTCTAAGTCTATGTTCAATCACTTCACTTGCAAATGCCCTTGCAAAAACAGGAGTTGGATTACCGCCATCGGCCAGCAAATTGTTGATACATGTTGATACTATGAGTTACTATGACAGAGACACCAATCAGCGTAGGTATGAAGCATTTGGTAGAGTCATTAGGTATATACCACTGCCATTTAGAAAGCTTGAGATCCCGCAGCGGGTACATCATGAAAGTGTTTTCAATGGAGTGCCCCATCTGATTTCTCATCCTTGGTTCCAGTGGAAATGGACCATGGGGCTCTTTATTCATTCGTGCTTTCAAGGAAGTGCTTTCACTCGGTCTGGGTAAGTGTTTGATCAAAGATGATCAGAGATCAAAGTGTCACGTCTTGTGATTTTTCGCTTTGTATTGATATTGGGAAGTTCCATGAAGTTTGTCATTCCCGTGGTGCTTGCAAACCCAGGAGCTGCAAAAGGTCTCAGAGGGCCTACGAATGACAAGCAATGAGCTGTGCAAGAATGTGCCCACACCGCACAGAAACTCAATGAAATGCAATTTTCAATTGTTGGGATTGCTACTGTAACTCTCTGAGTATCAACAAATTTGATGATAGCATGGGAATCAGTTCAACATGTTCAAAGACATTGCTTGGAAGATCTCGTTTCCATGGTTGCAAACTGCGAGCTTCCATAGGCAGCCTCCTATGGAGACGGCGCAGAAGAGGTGCCTTGTCACTGCAGAACTTGAGCTGTGCATTGCATTTGAAAATCATATTTCGACATTTTGAAACCCTCGGTGAGATTTCTTGAACGTATTTTGGCGACCTTGAAATTGAATGGCTTAGGAAAAAGAACCTCGAGAAGCGCAGGTGCGGGGAAGACGAGTGATGAAGGAACATGTGGCTCCGTGTGAAAGTCCTTCAAACATGAATTAAACATGAATTAAATCGTTTGACTGAAGGAACTCCACGGCTTTTTCGACTGGATAATATTGTGTGTGCTACATACATCTAAATACTTCAATGACCTCAATGCACTCATTTTGAACCTTGCCCATGATTCAAGTGAGTTTGCCAATCTACTGTAACTTCTCTTTTGGCAGCCTTAGCCTGAACTCATGCATGTATGGTCATGTATGTATTCATCATGTATCAAAGTGGTGAGCAAAACTGGGTCAACAAGGAGCTGGGAGATTTGCTGCGTGCCTTTCCACTTGTACGAGACCTGCATCTGAGGTCTTTCACATTTGTAGTGATGCAGTTGAGGCAGGGAGCCTCCAGATTCCTGCTTTAGTGACTTTCTTACCGGCAGATTTGAGTTCAGCCAACGCCATATTGTTTTATATTATTATGTCAACACATGTGAAATTATATAGATGCATTTCCGACACAAGATACGAGTAGCGCTATGGGTTGTTTCCTTTTATACGCCAAGTCATGTAAGCCTTTGCTTGCTCACACCTGTTCAATCATTCCAATGCCAGAGGCTATCGCAGCCATCACTGAAACACATTGAAACACCACATCCTGTCTGATTGTAGACATTTGAACTCAAGCCCGCCATGTCTTTGAGAGAAGTTGTTTCTCACGGGGCGGGAAATGTTGCTACGTCGTTTGTGCATGCCCCTTGTGGCAGCACCTCTGCTGGGTTGCAAGTCGCACCCGCGGGAACCCATGAAAGACGTGGCATAACAACTGAGCCGCAAGCTGCAAGGGGCACTCGACTGGCTCAGTGGTTCGGGAGAAACAGTGCATGTACCATCTCTGCCCTTTGTGCAAGTGCAACTTGTTTCAGCGTTGTTTGGCCTCTTATTTTACCTCATTGACTGCTATAGGTTCTGTTTTGAACATCAGCATCAACTATCATCAACTATCATCAACTAATTAATTTAGTAAAACTATGTAAAACTATGTAAAACTTTGAATTGACCGAGGGGCGGCTGCAGTCGTTACGTCGATCGACAGGTGATTTGCTGCCGGGCTTCCTGGGTGCGTCGTCGCTGTGGGAGACCCGACCGGCCGTGCACAGCTCCAGCTGCGAGCCGAAGAGATTTGGCAACCGCACTGGTGGTGGCCGAGCATTGGCTATATTTTATGATGTTTATAATATTAATAGTTTATAACATGTTAGAACTGATTATATCGATTTATATTGACTTATATAATCTAATCTAATCGTAATCTATCATAATCTTATACAAATTGTATATTTAATAATTTTAATATTATTTGATATAATATATTATGTATATATTATTTGTAATTTATTTTTATTTATTTAGTTTACATATATGTATTGTCGAATTATTTTGATCTATTAAGATTCTTGCTCTCGTTCTGATTGTAATGCAAGTTCCATTGGAATATCAACAACCGGAATGGCTTTGTTGCTGCCCGACAGCAAGTGTTGAGCCCGGGACTTCACACCAAGTCAAACCTCTATTAATACATCTTTTTAGCCATTTAACTTCTACGCGCATCTTTGTGCCATGTCCTTGATGGTCCTTGACCAGAGATGTATCTAGGAAGAACTGCCCTTGCAAGGAGCCAAGGGTCTTAATATTCTCACAGGCTCACCATGTCCCCCCACTCAAAGCGAAACACATAGAAGAGGAACCTCCATGGTTTGAGGCTTGAGGAATGATCATTTGTTTTTCTTTTGTGCAAAGATATATAACAAAGAAGTTCCGTTGACAGTAGTGCCCTTTATATGTTTATTCAAGTGACAAGCTCACATCATTGATATACCATTGATATCCATTGATAAGCAATTACATATTATTCTTAAGTCGCATTGGCTGCACAATACTGCAGAGTGCACTACTTGAAGCGCCACATTTTGGAATGCTCAATGAGGTGCCTCAAGCGGCGGCTGCAGAAGTGCAGAATCTTGGTAGAATCATTTTCCAAGTTCATGGCTAAGATTACCTGTTCCCCATGCAGACTTCCAAGGGTTGCAAGCTTCAAACAGGATATGCAGATATATGCAGATATTGCACGGTGTTTTTACATGTTTTCTGTTTGCTGGCGTGGTTGCTTGGGACTCAATCATGTGTTGACTCAACTCAGTCTAATGAGTCGAATGGGTCACCGACAGAATGTTGACCCTGCTACCTGCATCTTCAACATCTCCAACGCAACGGCAAAGGAATCAATCAAATTTGGGACTCTTATGGCTGCCCATCAATGAGGAACTGGTTTGAAGGGGAGGGGTGGATTGCTGTGAGGTGTTGTCGCGGATGAATGTTCATCCCGTGGTGAGTTTGCTTTCAGATGAAATGGAAACAAGGCTAAGCGGCTGAGCCTCTTCAGCATGCCATCAAGCCTACATCATATATCCTCCATCCATATAATAATATATAATTATAGAATATTATAGATTTATAAATCGCGTAGCTGTGATGTTTTCACCGGTTTCCTTGAAGGATCTCCCGGGGGTCATTTGCGCAACACAACTTGATGCTTCGATACATCATGTCTCGAATGTGTATTCTCATTTGCGTTTGGGTTTTCTTTTTCCTGGAGGCTACCACCTTCCAGATCGCTTCCTCCTAATTACATTTGGTGCAAAGACAAGGTTGCATTTCTCACTGATAGCATGCTCCTGCCGCGACCAAAATGGATATCACGCTTTTTTTGTACGGTAGAATTTGATGATTCCGGCTCATTGCACGCATGGAAAGGAAGCTCTCCTCAATCTGAAAGGAGTAGGTGGAAAGGGTAAAAATTAAACATAGAATGGGCTTTGTGGTGAAATCGATTTGCCTAAGAACAAGCACAGGATTTGTTTCCAGGCTGGTTGTACTCCATACTTGTGGGGTTATGGAATGGTGCTTTTAGGATCTTTTAGGGATTGATAGTTCGGTGGGAGAAGGTAGGATGATGTAAGAGCATGACTGAGGACTTGGTCCTTGCTTTGATTTTGTTATCATGAGCTGGAAGGCTGTTCTAAGACTGACCAGCGGGTCCGTCCAGGGTTGGTAGCTTGTTGGATTTGTAAAGAGTCCAATGATGTCGTATTTTTATGTATTTTTTTCAACCCGATTTGGGATACGATCACGACACCTGTAGAGCTCCCTGAAGTTGTGTGCCTTTGTGCCTTCGCATGTTTGCAGTACCAGCCTGGCCCTTTCAGGAGCCTGAAAAGGAGGAAATTTTCGAGCGATTTGAGTCAGATGCACAGTGGTCCGTAGATTTTATAGTCTACCTGGCTCGTATTCTGCTCAACTATGATGCAGCCTCAGCTTCCTGGTGGCAGACTGAAGTGGTCCCTGCTGTTGATGCAACACTTTCACCGAATGGCGATGCAAAAACATGGCAACAAATGAGAGCTGCCAAACTGCGTGAGATTTTTGCCGATTATGCTGCATCAGTGGAAATTGGTTTGCGGAGATATCAAGAAGAAGGAAGACGAAAATCTGGACTTTTGAAGAAGTTGGTCGATCGATATGGGGAGACCCAGGAGGGCCGGCGACAATTAGCGCTGGCATTCACCTTACTCGAAGACCAACCTTTAGAGCTTCTGTCAAGCCTCTTGAGTTCCCTCCAACTAGAATCTCGAAGAGATACTGTAGCAATCAGATAGCACATAATGTAAGAGAGAGAGAGAGATAATCGTGCCCCAGTTCTTTTTATTTTACTGTAACAATTTTAAGTTTCAACGATTTTCAACGCTTTTGTTCTTACATAGTCTATCTCTCTTAAATTTAAGTGCAGGCTGGCTGCCAAGTACAGCTCATTTGCACATGTTTGCACTGAGGACACCCGCTTGCAGGCCGTCTTTTCGCCGGCTCTTTCAGATTACTTAGCCATGGATCCAACGAGACTGCTGCCCATAACCCAATATCCTGTTTGGAATGGAGGCATAGGCAGATGGGTGATTCCTGGTTTCTGAACTGCTGTTGAGAATCACTGTATTTTTTTTCTTTGTTTGTTTTGGTTTGTTTTGTTTGGCCTAGCGGGGCTTCAAAACTGTCGATGTATAGTGATACGGATATGTGATATGGATGGATTGATTGATGGACGGATAGATTGATGGATGGATGCATGGATTGATGGATGGATGGATGGATGGATGGATGGATGGATGGAGAGAGATATACAGAGGGAGGGACAAAGCAGTAGACTCTCAGTAGACTTACGATGACTTACGTATAGCCCACGCAAGTGAAGTGAATATCAACAATGTGAGTTCAACCATGTGCTCCCCGTAGATGTAGATAGGTGTGTATGATTTAAGCCGCCTGCATTAAAATTGAAACAAGTGCAGAGAGCAATCAGCAGCAATGAATTAAGCTCAAGATAGTAAAGTTATAGTAAAGTGTCCACGCAGCTTGCAAGACATGCGTTTTATTCGTTTGTCCTGGCTTTATGATGGGTCTGTTGAATTCTCTGTCCACAAGTTAAACATGGGACAATAGCGAAGGTTTCCAGTCCGCTCAGCCGTACAAGAGCGCCTTCGATGAGATAGACAATGGAGCACAACTCAGTGTCTTCGGAGCACGAGGCACCGATGTGGTGGTCAAGGAGCGAAAACTAAATCCGAGAGACTATGGTTCTTTGCTGCAAACCCATCCCCCATAGACTCAGTTTGTGAATTGCATCCATCCCCCCACGTACAGTCAACAAAGGTCAACAAAGCACATTACTGATTGTTTCTGAGCTCAAGGGGCCAACGTCAGTGGACAAGGTCTTGCACCATCTTGCACTGACCTTAAAGATATGCTCGGAAATCAAAGGGGTTACAGAATCTTGATTGACTTCCTTTCAGATCTTTTTGATAGTTGTCCCTGCAGAACACTGCTGCCAAGGTTTGTTTGCTCTATCGGGCGCTTTTGGCTGTGCTTTGACTCATTCTCTTGTGATTCCCTTGGACGTGGTGAAGACTCGACTTCAAACCAGTCCCGAACAATACAAAGGTGCAAATCTCGTCAGTGGATTGCAATTGATATACCGAGAGGAAGGTCTAGGAGGCGGCTTGCAAGGTCTGCTGTCCGGTTGGGAGCCCACAGTGCTAGGATATTTGTGGTACGGCATCACCGTCTATCCAGGCTATGAGTCGCGTGGCTGCGCCATCTGAATATTGTTCTGATTGGTTTTGTTTTTGGGGGAGTTAAATACTGACTCCAAGTCAAGCTCTAATCCCTGGATCCCTGGTGGGTGGGTTGTTGTTCGTTGCTTCTTGAGCAGTAAGGTTCTTCAAACGTCTCTTTCTTTCGCTCTTCCCACAAGAGGAGCACTGTTCCAAACTTGTTCCCTTGGGGGAAGGGGGGTACGGCCTTGCAGCACCCATTGGCTCGTCCAAATGTGATCGCAATATATCGCAACTACCAGCCAATGCCAAGCCAATACCCATGCTGTGTTCAAAATTTAGTTTCAAAACATTTCAAAACTATCCCAACTGTTCCAGATCCTTCCCGAATTTCAATATTGGCGCCGCTGTGCAGGAGCTGCGCGTCCTTCTGGTGCTTTTGTCGGGTGCTGTGGCCACGGTCTTCGCATGCTTTGGGGTGTGCCCGGCTGAGGCTTGTCGTATTCGCATGGTGGCGGATCCAGAGCTCAATGCAAAAGGCTTACTGCAGGTAGTGCAGGCGGGCGGGTCCAAGGACTGGAGACATATCTGGAGACAGCATGAAGCCGCATGGCATGTGGCATGTGTGTGAAACTGACATCAAAACAGATAAATAATGATAAATCGGATCACATATATAAACAGTAAATAAATGTTGAGTCAAAAAGAGTGTACCTGGTGAAAGCCCTAAGTTGTCTCAGGCAGCACTTTGTTGTCTCATCTCGGTGTGCCATGCGGAAGATGTGACACAACCATTGGAATGGAGTTGTCATTTGGTATGATCTTTACAGCACAACGCATAGGCACGCAAGGATTCTTAACATTGCAAACATTAGTTATATCCATTTGCCTCCCTAACAATCCCTGGGTTACTTTTATGGAGTTTAGCGGTGTCTTTTGGCTTTTGGTGGAATGGTATATTGTTACAAAATGAGGTTTAGACAAGCTCAATTCAATCTGCAAAGATCAGCAGATGCGCGAATGATTGGGCACTTTGGCCCAAGATTGCTTTGATTGGTGTTTCAATGGCAATGGAACCCCCCCGCAAGAAGCGATCTCGCAATGATGGGGTAAGCCCTTTCTTGTCTCAGATAGCACTTTGTTGTCTCATCTCGGTGTGCCATGCGGAAGAAGTGACACAACCACTGGAATGAATTACTGCATGATTTGTTATTTGGTATGATCTTTACAGCACAACGCATAGGCACGCAGGGATTCTTAACATGGCAAACATTAGTTGTATCAAGTTATATCCATTTGCCCCCTAACAATCCCTGGAGCAACGTGAGTTTCCCACACAGTGTGTACACACTCGGGGGTCTTGTGATCGGTCCTCCTCCTCCTCCTTTTCCTCCTCCTCCTCCTTTTCCTCCTCCTCCTCCTCCTCCTCAGTATCATCATCTTCCTCCTCCTCCACATCATCATTCTAAGCATCATCCTCGTCCTCCCCCTTGACATCATCATCCTCCACATCATCATCCTCCACCTCATCTTCTGCGACATTATCCTCCTCCACCTCATCTTCCGGACCTTATTGCTTGGATTTTTCGAACCTATCCACATCGTTTTTACCATTTACAGTTTTTGATCTGACGTGGGGATACGTGGGGTGGGTTCTGGCTGGGATGGCAAAATGTAATTCCGGTACCTCGTCCGGTATCTCGTCCGGTACCTCGTCCAAAAACCTTTCCAGAGTCATGATTCTGGTATTACATCCATATTCCATATGTCTCGGATTCCGTTACAGCAGGGCAGGGTGTGATTTCAATGCGATTAATTTCAAACTTTGTTTGTGAAAGCCATCCACTCGCCTGCAAGTGTGCCATTGGGGTTTTGGCCCTCATGAGAATGGAAACCCTTTATTTTGTTTCTTTTGGAA
Organism: Cladocopium goreaui; assembly: GCA_947184155.2. Taxonomy (NCBI): domain Eukaryota; class Dinophyceae; order Suessiales; family Symbiodiniaceae; genus Cladocopium; species Cladocopium goreaui. The sequence continues at coordinate 236,405 of CAMXCT020000857.1, read as the reverse complement.
ATACCAGAATGCAAGCTGGCGATGCTGTTTCAATGCTTGGCTAAGCTTTTGACCTGGAATTGCTTGTGCCATTGGGATTTGCCTCCAAGTTGACAGGTCGCACCTTCCCATTTTCTGATTCCGGGCATAGCTAAATGCAACTAGGGACATGATTCAAAGTTTGCAACGACTTCGTGAAAGTCTTCCACTCTCCTGCAAGTGTGCCATTGGGATTTTATTTTTTTTTTGAGAATGGACACCCTTTAATTTGTTTCTTCTGAAAATACCAGAACGCAAGCTGGTGATGCTGTTTCAATTCTTGGCTAAGCTTTTGACCTGGAATTGCTTTTGGCGGTGTGCCATTGAGATTTGACTCCAAGTTGACAGGTCGCACCTTCCCATATTCTGATTCCGGGCATAGCTAGATGCAACTAGGAACATGATTCAAAGTCTGCAACGACTTCGTGAAAGTCTTCCACTCTCCTGCAAGTGTGCCATTGGGATTTTAGCTTTTCTGAGAATGGACACTCTTTATTTTCTTTCTTTTGGAAATACCAGAACGCAAGCTGGTGATGCTGTTTCGATGCTTGGCTAAGCTTTTGACCTGGAATTGCTTTTGGCAGTGCGCCCTTGAGATTTGACTCCAAGTTGACAGGTCGTACCTTCCCAGATTCTGATTCCAGATGCTAAATGCAAGCTAGGAATAACATGATTCAAAGTTTGCAACGACTTCGTGAAAGTCTTCCATTCTCCTGCAAGTGTGCCATTGGGATTTTTTTTTGAGAATGGACACCCTTTATTTTGTTTCTTTTGGAAATACCAGAATGCAAGCTGGCGATGCTGTTTCAATGCTTGGCTAAGCTTTTGACCTGGAATTGCTTGTGCCATTGGGATTTGCCTCCAAGTTGACAGGTCGCACCTTCCCATTTTCTGATTCCGGGCATAGCTAAATGCAACTAGGGACATGATTCAAAGTTTGCAACGACTTCGTGAAAGTCTTCCACTCTCCTGCAAGTGTGCCATTGGGATTTTAGTTTTTTTTTGAGAATGGACACCCTTTAATTTGTTTCTTCTGAAAATACCAGAACGCAAGCTGGTGATGCTGTTTCAATTCTTGGCTAAGCTTTTGACCTGGAATTGCTTTTGGCGGTGTGCCATTGAGATTTGACTCCAAGTTGACAGGTCGCACCTTCCCATATTCTGATTCCGGGCATAGCTAGATGCAACTAGGAACATGATTCAAAGTCTGCAACGACTTCGTGAAAGTCTTCCACTCTCCTGCAAGTGTGCCATTGGGATTGTAGCTTTTCTGAGAATGGACACTCTTTATTTTCTTTCTTTTGGAAATACCAGAACGCAAGCTGGTGATGCTGTTTCGATGCTTGGCTAAGCTTTTGACCTGGAATTGCTTTTGGCAGTGTGCCATTAAGATTTGAGTCCAAGTTGACAGGTCGCACCTTCCCATATTCTGATTCCGGGCATAGCTAGATGCAACTAGGGACATAATTCAAAGTCTGCAACGACTTCGTGAAAGTCTTCCACTCTCCTGCAAGTGTGCCATTGGGATTTTAGCTTTTATGAGAATGGACACCCTTTATTTTGTTTCTTTTGGAGATACCAGAACGCAAGCTGGTGATGCTGTTTCAATGCTTGGCTAAGCTTTTGGCCTGGAATGGCTTTTGGCGGTGTGCCATTGGGATTTGACTCCGAGTTGACAGGTCGCACCTTCCCATTTTCTGATTCTGGGCATAGCTAAATGCAACCTAATAACATGATTCAAAGTTTGCAACGACTTCAAAACATGATGCATCTGAGCCGCTGTGCCTTGGGGATTTGACACCTGGGGTAACTACTGTCTGCCCTGGGGTAACTCGGTGTGCCTTGCGGTTGGGGTAACTAATGGGTAAGTGGGGTAACTTAGGGCGTTTGCTAGTATGTATTTGATTCCTTTGAAGACTGGACACACCGAGCCGGGGACACTACCACTCAGATACTGAGTTTCAGAGCCGTGAAGTGCAGGCACAGGCAGGAGCCAAAAATTAACCAAAAGTGACCAATAAACCATCCAGCGCTATAGCCAAGCATGTTCAATTCCTTTCCTGCACAAACAGTCCAGAATACATGCCAGCAGCCATGTTAGTGTGGAGGTGATAAGAGAGCAGGATGGTCCAGGCGTTTTCTATGACGGATTGAGCACACTCTTGGTCCGGCAAGTCCTCTTTGGAATGATGAAATTCCTCGTCTTTGACTATTTTGCCGACTTTGTTTTCGATTTGCAACCTGCCTTGGCGGAGAGAGTGGAGACTCAACTTCTCGTCTCCCTTATTTCAGGAGCAGTTGCAGGAGTGGCTTCCTCAATTATATCACAGCCAGCTGATTCTATTCTCACAAGGATGAACCAAAAAGAGGGCCGCGCATCTTTCTTTTCGACTGCACTGGAGATTTGGGAGGAGCAAGGTTCTTCGTTTGCACCTATGACTCGAGACGAAGTGTTTTGCTCCCCTTTTGTTTCTACTGCCTCTCCTTGCTGATTTTAGGTCATCTCCCCGACAATAAATTAGATTTGGGACCTACTAGCACATAGATGTATTCCCACTGAGACGTAGTTTCCCATTCCCTTTTCAACGCATTTGTCTTGAGGTTTTGGTGGTTTCTTCGCAGGACTTGGTTCTAGATCCGTTTGGGCTGCCTGCATCATTAGCGGACAGTTCTTTTTGTACGACCTTTGCAAGAGCTTTCTCGGGGTCAAAGACCTTCGCATGTTTCTGAATGTACAAGTGTAGCTCTGAAAGGCTCCCTTTTTTAAGTGTGACCAGAGAAAGACCCAGGCATACTGTGATGAGCGCGCGTGGAAAACGAGTATGCTGAAGCATGCTTTGCCCAAGCATGGCCTCCGGAGATGGTATCGCAGATGTTTGCAAAATATTGAAAAGGGATCTTGCAGACACATTGATTGTGAAGTGTAGGTTCTATGTGTTGATATGTTGTTTTCCTGCAACTGGATCACAAATGAGGGTGCATGGGATTGCATGGGCACGTTGTCAAAAGAGAATCGGTTCGTATGTTGCCTCCAAGCCAAGTCCCCACAGTTCCTCCAATGGTCCGCTTTCAAGGCACCGGATATCCAAGTCATCCAAATGGACGACGAATCCGAAGTAAGCAGAGAAGATCAGCGCTTTTGCTCAGACCGTTCCTCTTTGTGGGTCTCCTTTTGTCCAGACTCTTTGCATTCTGTCTACCGGGTTACTGGTTAAAATATGAAAGAAGGGTGCAAATATGACAGCAGCTGGCAATCAATCCCTTTTTTTAGGAGACTGCTCTGGCGCAATTTCTTGCACCATGATGCCATCACGCATGCTGATTTGGACAGGAGACAGACTTGAAACTGGTTTCCTTTTGCTCATGTTCATCAGCTCCCAAGGCTCTCCAGCAATCAAGCTTCCAACGAGGCAGAAGCCCAGACAGCATTGCCCACTCCTGGCTGCACTTTCATGAAAAATTGCATGCACCATATATATCCATATATCCTATATACATCCATCACATACTGTAGATTCCTTTGCAGTCAACCTCTTTCAAAGAGTCGAGTAGGCTCCAGTGCTACGTGGCTGGCGCGTGCAAGTGCTGCGGCTACCCTGGCGTCCCAAAGGGAGCTTTTGGCCCGGGGTCTCAGAAGAGCAAACTGCTCAGAGCCCGTACAATTCCTTTTTTGGAAAAGAAATGCTCTTCCGATGTGTCCGACGCGTTCAGAGGTGCGAAAATAGGATAGTAAGGTGGAGTTGAGATGGCGATAGAGAGAGAGAGGTGGAGTAGGAATTAGTAGGTGCCAGGTGGAGTTATCCGCTATGATCCGTTGGCGTAACATACATTCTGCTTCATTCAATGTAGAGATTCCACATGTTGATGTTGTTCTTTCATGCTCTTTCCATTTTTCTCTTGTTCTGGACATGTGCAAGTTCTAGATGCCATGTGGCTGCTAGGAGAGAGGATTGGAAAGCAGACAGGGAAGACGGCAGGCGGCCACAATGGAGAAAACATGTGCCGCTTTTTTGGTTGAAGATGGTTGAAGTATTTTCTCGCAATGTGAGGTGTACATAGGTTTACTGTAGTGCCACTAGGATCACAAAGGCAGCGGTACAGCGACTGGCTTCATCAGTTTGTTGCTTGATGTTGCTTGAATAATTTTGAACATCCAGATTTTAATATTTATAAATAATTATATATATATAGAGTTAAAATTTAAATGATAAAATCAACATGGACAGCTGCGAGTAGTGGCCCTGCAGCGCAAACAGACTTGGAGTATCTTGGAGTGATTCGGAGTGTGAAAGTTTCAGGCAAGGGGCGACCCTATGGGTTCTGCAGCCGCGCCTCTTCCGGCGGCCACAATGGGTGAAGTGCCATAGCTGCCATAGCTGCAACTGGACAAAAAAACTATGATATAGAATTTATGATACTAATTTCTAAATAATTTATATATGATATATATATAATTATATATATATAAGTATGATTACCTGATTTATATATAATCAATTTGCTATATACATATATATACACATTAATATTAATACAGTAAAATGATGTAACATGATAATAAGAAAAACAATAGTAATTCTATCTACCCATCCTTGCCTCAGGTGCTTTGCGACTGTTCGGATGAGGCATTTGGTGCTGCAACAAGTTGAGGCGGCACCAAACTGGGCAAATTAACGTCGTCACGTCGTCACTCTGAATCAAATTCAAACATGTACTTAACATGTATAATATTAACAAATATGATGAAATATGAGTGCTGGAGAGAACTTCGCACCTGGGCTTTCCATGGCTTTCCTGTTGTACCGAGTGTGCTGTCAGCTGGTATGGTGTTTTTCATTGGCGACGGATGATTCCTAAAACCTGCAGCATGCGTGAGCAGGTTTTCAGATGCATGCAGAACCGGACAGAAATCAAAGTATTTTCCAATTCACTTTGTACGTTGTGTCTGTGTTTTTCTGTTCTTTTGGTCGGCTCTGATTTGCTTCAAAGCTGCAACAGACAAAACTTGCACCCCGTAGAGAACAGCTCAGTTGCAGTTAGATAAGTTAGGTAATAGTTAGGTCACTGAGGTCGTTAGGTCCAGCTAGGCCCAGGGCGCGTGAACTGCCATGGCGGGCCTAGATGAGACAGGGCGCTTCTCACAGCCCACGCCTGAGATCGACTCACGAGACATTTCTTGGGCAGATCCAAACTTAGCTGATGCCATGTCCGAGCTGCAGAAGACCGATGTCAAGGTCGACAGTCCATGGCTGGCAGCAGCTTTCTTGACTCGACATGACACTATATTTGCTTGAGTTTATCTCAGTTTTTTCGTGTGTTTTCATGTGTGTTTTCTAGGGCTGTCCTATTTCTTGATATGTGCGATTCTTGAAGTACCGGCGATGGTTTGATTTTGTGCGGCCTCGTGCAACCATATTGCCATATATTGCCCATCACATCCCATCACAAGATTTTTGTTGGAGATGCCTGCGTTTCTGCAAGGAGATGAATGTGGAAAAGACCATCGAAGCGATAGCTGGAACTCTCACATGGCGGTCGCAGAGTGGAGCATCGGAGGCCAGGAATAAGATCCTGGCGGATCCACAACTGTCCTTTCGCGACTTTCCTTTCAGCAGCTTGGAAGATCTTGGAAGGTAGGAATTAGCTTTCAGATGTTTTCATATTCATACATTGTCTCAACCAATGCCAGGCATCATTTGCATCTCAGATTTGAAAGGGACGTTGCTGTTTTGCAAGCAGCCAAGGCAAAGAAGTTTTCGAGTTCTTGCCACAGTGCGAGGGTACCCTTGCCATTGACAAGCGCGGGCTACCTTACGCCATTCGATGCCCTGGAATGGCAAATGTAGTAGGCATGTTTTCCATGATTTCGGAGGATGACCTCCTTCTTTTCCAAATCTACCTGAATGAGTGGCGCATGTGCCAGCTTGAAGAGCATGCCCGAAAAACTGGAGAACTTTGCGGTGTCTTGATTGTGCAGGATATGTTTGCCCCTGATGGTCTGCTAAATGCTTGGAGGAAGCAGGGCAACAAGGCAACCGTTATGCGGCGTGTCACTGGCATGATGGATGAACACTATCCTGGAATCATGGAGAAGGTTTTGCTGGTCAATGCCCCCTGGGCGCTGCATGCCTTGATAAAGGTAGTAACCCCTTTGCTTCCACCACGAATCGTTCAGAAGATTCAGTTCGTCCCAGTTGACCAGACGCCAACACGTTTGCTCGAATTTATTTGCCCAGAGAAGCTGCCTTCCTTTCTTGGAGGCAACGCTGAGAATGAAGAGTTTGTTCCTGCCCGGGCCGCTGCTTTGCTTGCAAGGCCTGGCACCGAAGTCTTTATCAAGGCGGGCTGCATAGAAGAGTGTTCCCTATCCTTGGAAGCAAATGATGAAGCCACATGCAGTGTCTTTGTGGAAGGGGGCTTGGACATCATGCTGGATTGTTGCTTTGTGGATGGCGAAGGCAAAGAAGAGATTGTACCCCCCGCACGTGTCATCGAGAAGGATTTCAATTTCACAGCCATGAAGAAAGGTGAATTGATGCTGCGGTTTGACAACACATACAGCTGGGTCAAGCCCAAAACAATTAAATACGAACTGGCAAAACTGCCAGATGAAGTACAGAGAGCAGACGGAGATGCAGGGTATGCAGGATGAGGCATGCCATGAAGTATCTCAAAAATCGCAAAGCACTATATGCTGCAGCATACTGTGACTGTAGTATCCTGAAGCGGATTTTGTGCAGTGTGTTGGCTTCGTTTCATAAAGTGATTTTGCCAATCCAAAGACGTGCTAAGGGTATAAGGCCCTCAGCATCGCTTGGTTGAGACCGGTTGATTCAGTTGTTTCACTTCACAAAGTGTATTGTATGTATCAGCAGACATAGGCGAGATGTTGGTTAATTGCACCCGTACAGGCAAGACGTTGCTGCAACGTTGCCAAAAAATGGAGGGGGGCGCGCCTCTGCGCCTCTCTCTCTCTCTCTCTCCTATCTTAGAACCAAATTCTGGATTGATGCAGCCCAGAATGAAACGCACGTTTGGATTTGGATATCCTTCTTTGTTCAACTGGAGCGAACATGTTTGAAAGACATGGGATGCTTTCACGGGAATGTATCATCCAGTGCCAGGAGCATCAGCAAGAAGTTGCAATCACCTTACCAGGCTCAGAGGCCACGGGCACACAACTGAAAATGACTGAAACGTACAGTCTCCACCTCTCGATTACCCTCCGGTTTCTGCACCATGATATCATCAGAGCTGCAACGAACATGGTGCTGGTGAATCAAATTGAAATGATGGGAAACTGATGCAAAAGCTGGGTGGCTTTACAGCATGTGTGGAGCCATACGTAGATGATTGTAGATGCAGATGCAGGCCTTCAACATTTTTCAACCACTTGTCACGCTGAGGCGCTTCAGCTGACATCTCTTTTGGCTTCGGACGTTGCAAAGTGGCTGGGCTCGCTCAATGTGGCAGGTGCGGCGCCAGGCCGACATCATGCGCTCAGCATTGAGCTATATAAAGGCTATATAGATCTATATATGGCACTATAGGTCATAGTAGGTAATAGAACACATTATGAATACACACATGGTTTGCCCATTGCAATTTGAATGCAATTTGATTTACTTATATAATGATAGATACTATGAGATTATGTGAGACATTATCACGAAAGCTAGCGTCAGCTAGCTGGAGTCTTCTTGCTTTAGCAAGTATTCCGGGGGCTGCTCAAGGACATCACGTGATTTTTCACGCGAAAGGGGGGGACCCCCCCCTCCACCCCCCCACCACCACCACCACCACCACCAGCATCATCATCATCATCATCATCGTCCTCGTCCTCGTCATCGTCATTGTCGTCGTCATCATCATCATCATCATCATCATCATCGTTATTCAATTACATTTTATCATTATTGGCAATTATTGGCATTATCACGACAGCTAGCGTCAGCTCGCTAGAGTCTTCTTGCTTTAGCAAGTATTCCGGGGCTCCCCAAGGACATCACAGGGCCCCCCCCTGCCCCCTCCCCCATATATATCATATATATCATTGTTATATATCATATATCATATATCATTGTTGCATCCTCGTTGGGACGAACAAATGCCGCGACACGATGATGACAGTCCCTCCGCAACTCACCTCTTCCCTTCCTTCTTTCTCCTACCCCGCTAGCTTTCGTCATCCACCCCCGGCCTCAAGTGAGTATATCAGTATATCATATAATAAATATAATATGATCAATAACATTTGATAAGGTTAATTTATACCAATGAGCTTGAGCAATGCCAAGAGGCAGCCCCAATCACCTGACTCCAGATGTTGCCAGCACCACGCCAAAATCGCTGTGGAGATCTGTGGAGGCTTCGAGCTATTGGCCGATGGTGCACGCTACCTCTTCAGTGTTGCTCCGGAAGAGGCCAGGCATGGCCAGGCTGCATTGCAATAAAAATTATACAAAGATTTACAAGAATTCATAAAGCAGCCAAACTGAGGAAGCTGTTTCGCTGACCTCAGATCTCCAAATAGGGCACTAAGGAGCTGAACAATTAGATTCTGCAGTTTCTCCCTATGCATTTGCTCCACTCACGCCATTGGTCTGCCCATCTTGGCCTTCTGCTATGAGAAGCGTTGAATCTCTAAGATGGCACATGTCTGGTTGGAGGCCAGGGCCTGGATTGAGCGGCTGAACACAGATGCCCAACGCAGAGGTTGGACTTCGGGACAGGAGCGGATCAAGTTTGAATGGACACGATTCGACGATTCGCCATTAACGACTTTTGACATGCCATCATAATTTGCGTTTCCCTTTGGCGCCTTCACCAGGTTTTTTCCACAGCTGATTTCCCAAATTTCCCCTGATCGCCGTGATCGCCATGTCCAGCAATTTAATTCGAGGTTAATTACTTCCCAGCACCAAATTCAAGTCCTTGTTTTGATGGACAGGTGCAGGTTGGCTGGTCATGGCGGATGTCAACAGCACCGTCCGAGCAGAGCATGTTTGGGCAGTGGTGCAGGAGGGGGCGACTCTGCGATATCCCAAGGTTTTTGGGATCCACGAATCCACGGTTGTCTCCTCCTGGCTTGTGAAGTCATTGTCTCCAGGATATCCACTATGTAGATTTTTCTTAAATACCTGGGCATTCGGAAAGCATTTGCTCCTCTGGTCTTCTGAATGGGGTATGGGCTGAGCATGGCTATGAGCTAGGCTTTCAAATGCTTTCAACCAAGCCATGCAACTGACCAGGACGACGTTAAGCAGCTTCACTGCTTTGAATCACCTCTGGACTACGTGATGCAGAACCCCTCCAGGACTTGCAGCGGGTTAAGTGTCATAGGATTGCTTTGCCCAGGGCTGATGTAGACGATGTAGGCTCATTGGAGGATGAGGACGGTTTAACGTTGCCAAACGGAAGTTGCTTTGCAACTGCCAGTAGCAACACCTCGAAAACCCGCCGTACAAAGACAAAGACTGTAATTTTCTGTATGCCTAACATTGTCTAACTCTTTACATTGACATTCTTTATCCAGAGCCCCTCGGAGCCTCAGGATCACTTTCTTCCTTCACCACAATGCTTTAAGTATTGTGGATGACAGCCATCCTTTGTCGCCTGAGTTGAGCTCTGCTTTCCACAGGTCTTTGGGTTCATTGGACACCGCTGGAATCATGGAAGAAATGGAACCATGTCCATGCGACAGCTAGCCGATTAAAGTGTTTGCTCTCTGACTGGTACTACTGTTTGTGATTGTATTGTGTATTTGGCACTGTTTGGCACTGTTTGGTGAAAACCTGCGGGGATATGATCCTCAACACTCTGTAAGAAACCAAGGGCGCACTAGTAGTGTACTACATTGAGCATGAAAACACCGGTATCTCACATTAGAATACTAATTATATAATTATTATAGACTTTTTTCGCATATGCCTCCAATATCTCCAAATATCTCCAAATCATCCACTTAACAATACAATGATTGCGGATGACGTGTGGCTCTGGGATATTTGCAGAAAGTTTAGGGTCATCAGTGAATGAGCTGGCAAGCGTTTCATATCGTTTCTTCCTCTGGGTGAATCGAAAGAAATTACTTTGTTGTGGTAAACTCTTCCAGTTTTGCTGTTTGATCTGTTTGACTCAAGTTTGCTTTGCGCGCTCCATCGCCAGGTTGCAAAAAGAGTCTGCCACTGTCGCCTTTGTCGTGAAGGATCTAGTGCTCAAATGTTTTGAGAAGCTTCACCTGCCTGTGATCCATGTCGTTTTTTTGTCCTCTCCATCGGTAGAGTGGGTAGAAGATGGGCAGCTTGGGTCGCGCCAAAATCCTGCAGGAGGAGCTGGAAGTTCGGATCTCCATGGGCGGCCCCGAGGGCAGAGCCAACTTCGCAGCATTTGGATGTTCAGCTCCAGTCCTAAGGCCCTTCCAATTCCCACAAGACCACGGCCAAGCCACATAAGTACACATAAGTTATTACGTAAGCATTACATGAGCCACATTTCCAAATACCAAAATGCTTCGAGCGGATTTGATTTTGAGATAATGAAGCAAAACCATGTGCACCAGGGTGTTGTTAACAGATGGCGGCAGCGAAGGTTTGATTATGTTTGATTCTTCTGAACCGTGGTAGCGCTTTCCCTGGAGCCAAGAGGAACCGCTTTGAATTTATCGGGATTGCATAATTTTCAGACAACAAAAAACACCAAATCCCTCTGAACCGTCTCTTCACTGGGATTACATTCCATGATATTCCACACTCCTAGTAGCTAGAGATAAGATGTATCAGGCAGTGGTTGGAGAAGTTGCAGACCATGGCTAGGGCAGGGCACTTGCGCAAGAGCTATGGTGGTGCATTGGACTTTGAGGTCCCCTGCTGCAGTGACACTCAAATGAAAGAAATTGCCATGAATGACCAGCTTCCAACATGATTTATTGAATTTTATTGATATATATATATATATTTGACATTGATACATTTTCTGTTATGTTTGCCGGCAGCCTAGGCTCCGCGGCTCTCATGGATGGAGCAGGACGCTGGGACTGAAAGGTAATCTGGGTGTGGGTGATGAGTTTAGGCTTTTGTAAAGTTTGCCTGTTTGCCACTTTTTCCTCCGATTCATTGATATCACCAACATGTTGGTGTGAGTTAAACTGATTTTCGCAGGTAAATCGGTAATTCTTGTATGTTCTGGTATGCAATTGTTTTCCCCGGTAACCTCCTCAGTGGCAATACGTGTGATCTTCAATCATTGATTAACATGAATAACAAGGACTAACAAGGTTTCAGGTTGTTGCAAGTATGGCTGGTGATGTGTTTGAAAGGCCCAAAATTTTTTTGGTCGAACAGGGCCTGTTTATGCCTGTTTGTATTGAATTGTCACCTTTTTTCCAGGTCACTTTTTCTTCAAGTCTTTTGCTGACGACCGGACCGTGAGCTTGCATTTCCACGGGCTCCAAGTCACAGTGATTTATTGTAGTTTTGCTGCCCGCTCTAGGAGAGTGGTGGGGGTGACAGTCGTGAAGGTTTGGGAGATCTCTCGCCGCTATCTCCGAAGAGTGAAGGCAGGAACTTATTTGCCATCACTCTTTTCGATGTGATTCAAGCAGATCTGTGAAATTGCCGATAGCTACCTTACCGAGTTTTGATGATTCTTGTTACAAGGGGTTGCTTGTAGGCTGGCTTGCCAGTAAGCATTATACTTTCAAAGCTTACGGGCTCATGCAAACACAGAGGGAATTCAAGACGGGCATATGCCCTTTTGGAAAAATTGGAAAGCACAACGCAGCCTGAACTCATCTGAACTCCAATCTCTCAATATCTCTCAATATCTCTCAATGCTCAAAAGTATCAAAAGTATTCAAAAGTCAGTTTACTTTGCACCAGGTGGTGCACTCCGTTGTGAGTCCGAGCAGGTGCGCCTGACGGTTGTGTAAGACACGTTCGATACTGAGCCATGATATGCCATGATTTTTGAAAATTTTTGATATGCCTGATATGCTCAAAATGTCAAATGATTGTGATTTACCCAGAAATCGTGGCGGTCTCATCTCGATGCTGGCGAAATTCTGTGTGACATTCAATATGTAATAGTAAGTCAATTTTTGTTGGAGGAAAATGACACAAAATACAGAGCCAAACCGCAGCTCCGAGCAGTTGCTACATTTAATGTTGCATCATGTGGCGTCAGTGTTTTTTGAGTGGGTTTGTTTAATTAATGCCCTAAGGCTTTGATGTTCATTCGTTCTGGACCAGGCTCATATCATTGATATTAATATGATATATGATATACCCCCTGCATGAGAAGATGTTCCCTCGCATAGGCTCCAGTGATCACCAGTGAAGCTCGCCGTTTTTCCTTTTTCTTTTGAGAGGGACGCCGCAAAGACCAAAACCTGCACGTTTCTTCCGTTGTTCCGTTCTCTACTTTGAAACTTTTGGGCCTGTGCATAGGACACTTGCCACTGACCACGATGCCTATGGTTATGTCATGTTATGTTCTGTTATGTTATGTTATTAACTTGAGTTATGTTATGTTATGTTATGTTATGTTGGTCTTTGTGTGTTGTTACAAGGCTTTTGCAACCCATTTCCACATTTTCCACGTAGATGCTTTCACCTTCAACTGACAGGACGATGATCCGTTCGTGCCCTGCTTGCAAATGAACAGAGACAGAGGACCCGTCGTAGGATCCCACTTGATTCGATGTGCTTGCAGAGGCGTTGACTGGACAAACAATGGAGTGGCCCTGCCACAAGACATGTCCACCCATTTTTGTTCCAGTGGATCTACCATCATGTGACCGGATTAGCAACGTCCTGGGCTGTTACATGACGGGCACTTAGAAAAAACTGATTTGTCAAAATGATTGGCAATTACGTCCCAAGTTTTGTTGGTACCGTTTGTAGACTGGGTTTGACACTATTTGACACTAGGACCTTAGGTATGCACTGTGGTTTCACTCGTTCTGTTGCTTGGACTACAGCTTGGAAATGGTTCCAGCAGTGCCTCGGCCGGCTGAGGCTATTTGGGCCAGGCTTCGGCCTAGCTTCTGTGCAGAAATGCAGAAGGCGACATTTGAATTTTGAGTTGGTTGGAATCCATTATATTTTTTCATATTATTTCATTTATTTCCAATATTTTTCAAGTTCTAGCCTTGAACACGTCAGATCTTCTACAGTGATTGCCTTTTGTTCATCGTGTTTTCCTTTGAGCATGGCTGTGACCATAAGTACGTGACCAAGCGCTCAGACTGAGCAGACACAACATGCAAGACATACTGTACAGATCTGTACAGTGTTTGCCAAACATTCAGTTGGTTTCAGTTGCCAAGTTTGCCAAACGGGCCAAACAGTCCAACTCTGCCCCTTTCATAGTCAAACAGTCTCATCAAGGCAGTTGAGTCAGCTGAACAACGGGAAGCCATGCAGATGAACAAACAAAGGTGCTCTCCGCATGTATTTCGCATGCAGAGGTTTGACACAGGAAAACCAGGAAAATATTCTTTGTGTGCTGGTGTGGCCGTACCAACTGGACTTAGTTTGCCACGCCACTGAATTCCAGTCACTTTTATGTGGGTCGCTGGTTGGTGCGACATGCTGGCAGTGTGTGTGTGTGTGGTTGGAGGGTTCTGAAGTTTGTGGGGGCATCCAGACCAGCTGACAGCAAAAAAGACCTATTAGCGTGTGCTGGCCAGCCTTGAACTTTGGCTCAAAAACAATGGATAATGATGGACAGTGTCTAAAGTATAAAGATTAGAAGATTGGAGAGAGAGGCTCATGCTACAATGTCCCAGTCTGAAGGCTAAAATCCTTGAGTCAGTGTGAGCTTCTTGGCTTTTGCAGGAAAGACATGCTTTAATACAACTACGGTTCTTCTGATTTTTTTTGAAAATTGTAATCAATCATTAGATAAGTTTAATCAATTGATTTGAAGCCCTTGAACCGAGAACATCATATCAATTCAATACTTGCCCGTTCACTAAATGTGGGCCATCGCTTTGCCTTTGCAATGCATCGAGCTGCCAACTTTCTTTGGCCAACGCTTGTGATTGCTCTGAGAAGTGATGGGCCATGCAGCGAATGGTTTGACAACGCTTGGTTGAAGTCAGAAGGACCTGCCGGAATTTGTGTTATATATGTGAAAGCTCGTTTTGGAGTTATCGCATTCTAGATGCATGTTTCAAGGGTCCTGGGCTTCACGGTGCATAATTTTTTAATATTTAAAACGGCCACAGTCTGCAGGCTTCAGCGCTGATGTGTGCTGCTGGGGCAATCACTCGGCATGTTGGCATGGCACAGATTTCAGTTACGAAAACTGCTGCAGCGACTTCAATGTTCAGGATTTGCGGGAAGGTCTTGCTGCTCTTGGAGACTTTGGCACTGCCTGAGTGAAGCCTGAGTGAATGCCCGCAAATCACTGGTTTTTACTTTGAGAAATTATCAAGATTTAATCAACGCACTGAATTATCGGGCTAGACAACTCCATTGCCTCCAGAATCAAGGCTCTCGGTATGGTTTTGCGTTAATAAAGTTCAACAAAGGTTCATTTGTTAGTTGATTTCTATTGATTTCTGATATTCCTGCAGGGTTTCCAGAAACCCAGGACATCAAGAGCTAGATGATGCCGTCCTGGCAGAGGCAGCGCTGCCTCTCAGCCGCCCAGGGGATGATTTTGCCATCCGAGCTGAAGAAATTGGACAGCCTGGACAGCTGAGGTCCCTGACTTCGCCCTCGAGTTTCTTCCAGCAAGTGGCACCCGCTGCGGCGAAGGTGCTGAAACGGAGTGGCTCAATGGAGCAAATGGAAGAATTGGAAGGTGTGGTGCTGTTTATAATGACCGCACCTGGGAATTTCGCAAGGAGAGAAGCGATCAGAAAGACCTGGCTGCAGATGCTGGCTTGGCCGGGGACAGAGACAGTGAGGTACATATTCGTAATGTGTGCCCCTGATAATATGACCATGTCTCGTGTGGAGCAGTTGCATGCACAGCTCCGGAAAGAGCAGCAGCACTTCCAAGATTTGTTAATTTTGCCATGGCTGGAAGATGTTTATTGGGGTTGGCAGCACGCTGCGAAGACGTTCCTTGCGCTGTTGGCTGTTCTCGAGCGACAACCCTTCGCAAAACATTTTGCTTGTTTGCATGATGACGTTTATGTAAACCTTCAGAAGCTGGTGGAGATACTGAAGGCGCCTTACAACGATGGCCTATATTTGGGAAATGCCTATGCTGGACATGAGTTTGTGGGCCACCGTAGGGATGATGCTACAGAGTACCAAATCATGCATGGACATCTCAAGATGCCCATTGTTATGAAAGGAGGCCTGTGGGTCGTGGACAATGCTTTGGCCCAATGGGTGGTTGCTTCAATGAGCAGTGCTACAGCCAAAGTCCCGTGGCGTCTCTGGCCATCTGATGATGACACTGTGGGATTGGTTTTTGGCGAACTGGACATTCAGCGACCTCACAGCTTGCGGCACGGCATTGAGTAGCTGAGCTGGCAAATGAACATGGTTGTTCAGTGTTTTCCAAGAAGTGTTCTCAACATTTCTCAATTCTATGATTATCTAATATTATCTATATATATATCATTGATCATGATTAGTTCCAGAGATTTCTATAGCGTAGGCCGGCATTGAATGACATGCAGCATACGTGACGATAGTTTACGCAATTCTGAGGTGGTTTGATTGGCGCCTTCAGGACCGTTGTGATGGAGATCATCTTGTCGTAGCGCACGACCTGAAAACCCCGCGAGAGCTCTGGGATTTTTGGGCCCGGCAGTTGGTTTACGGCAACAGTTGCCATGGCCAACAGGGTGGACAAGTCCGAAACAGCTCTAGACCAGAAGACTTTTTGCTTGGTACCGTCACTTGAGAGCTGGGGGTACTGCTGCAATCTGCAACAGAAGCAGCAAAATGCATCGGTGGCGGGTAGTGGCAAGACCGGATTAAGAACCCATCCTAAAGGGATTGAATAAACGCCCCAGACAAAAAAAAACAATCGACTCATTGATGAGGAACGAGATCTTGATTCTAATGGAAACAGCTGACAAGTAGCATCCATGACGGGTCAATAGGGAAGGGTCACTCGGCAACCCTGGAATCTGTAACCTCACTTTAGAATAAAAGGGAATATATAATGCTAATTAGATTAGTACCACTAAAAATCCGGGGGTCAGAGAGAGTATTTACAATACGAGGAGTCGCACCACTGTTGGGGGGAGAAACCACCTAATTTTGTTGGGTGCCAAGGGTTATTGCATAATAGGGTGGTATTATTAACGTTGTTGATGCACACTTTACATTATTGACCAAGTGAAGACTTTGCTATATAACATGTCCCTTTGCTTCGTCAGCTGAAAGCCAATTTCTGGCACACCTGATTGGTCAGGGCTCTCGCTCTTCCTCTCTCTTTTTTGTGTGTGCTGTGTCGACTTCGTTGCCTCATATTGGTACGTCATGGCACCAATTCTGCCAGGGTGGAGACGGTGAAAGACTCTTGGCAAACTTTCGGGTGAGTTCCTTGAAGTTGGAATACGGTGGCGTGGAGAATGCTAGCACATCATTGCACATGAGTTGTGAGACCAATTGTCAGCAGCACTACTCCAAGTGTACAAACTTTCAAACTGAACTTGCATAATTAGTTCATGTAAAATATAGTAATCATGAGTTACATGCGCAATTTTGTTACGAAAACGCCCACATGTGCGACATGTGTCAAAACATTGCTTGCAATCTTTCATGCTTGCTTCAAGAAGCTTCAGCTAGGTTTCCATTGAACCGTAGTGCAAGTGGTTGGTTCGCGTTTAATCGCTTCTCCTTAAGAAGCCATTAGAGTGTCACTATCAAACTGCTTTCAGGATTGTGATTTGGAGGACTCATCTGAGGAGCAGCATGATTTCCCTCCGTGTTGAAAGACAAAGTGGGGAACACCGCTCAAACTGGTACTGCCAACAGAATCCTATTTTCCCCTGAACCTGAGACAACATGAGTCTGTATTTGGTGATCAGAAGTTCAGGTCATACAAGTAGTGACTCAGGTGGGCCCACCAGAGTGTTGCTATTTTGTTTGATTGTCATATGGCTCACACTTATTCCAGGAGGAGGCAGCTGCTGCAGATACTTGGCAGCTGAATTCAGACTCTGCGCCGTGGTGTCATGATTGTCTCGTTCCGGATGCTACAGCATTTTCTTATTGTCATCCAACGTCATCCATACTTCTTGTCCGGACATAGAAAGCACGCTGTTATTTATGTGCTCTTGTACTTTCTGCATCTTTCTCCGTTTTATGCCAGTTTGTGCGCTTGCTGTGGTCTGTAGAGTTTGAACGTCAACCCCATATACTTTTTTTTGAGTGGCATTCATGGTTGGTAACTGCTTTGGCTCTGAGGACACGAACGAAAATAGCGGCTCCGATTCGACCGAGGCTGAAGAAGGCTTGGGTAGGGTGTGATCGGCGTGGATCGCAAGGAGCTGGGAGACGAGCCATCGTAAATGTGTTGTACTAGCCTTCTTTAGGCATCCACTCAAAGGTGTGGGATCCTGATCCCTATCCTTATCATTTATACATATTTATACGGATTATACGGTTTCTACTTTCAAGGGGGTCCTGAATCCTATGTCACTTCCATGTTCCCCCAAAGGGTACAGACACAGCCCAACCAGTCTAGAGTCTAGAGGCTGACGTGTTGCACATTGCATCATAGGTGGCAACAGAACATAACTTATAAAATGAATTACGCAAGTGAAAATGCACGAACGTGCGTATGAATCTTATAGCCTGTATGCAAAACATGTTTTGAGTTTCAAAGGCTTTGGGCATTTTGTATTTTCAAATCCGGGCGGGGTCAACCGGCAAGCTGCGTCAGATGTACCTTTGGAGCGCTTGAAGCGGCTGGAGAAGCGCTTGAAATACCACAGACATGGCCTGCGAAAGGCAGATGGTGCAAATTAAATGCGGATGTCCATAAATTGGGTCCATTGGTCTGTTTGGTTGGCCACACTGACAAAATTTCCATGACACCAGGCTTTGAGAGAAGGAGCACCTTGGAAGCAGTCAAAACAGGCGGAAACACATGATGAATTGGCAATAGTAAAGAACTGAAAGCCCTGTGGTGCCTATGCTGCTGCCAAGGAGAGGGATGCGGCTGAAATCCTCTCTTACTTCGGTGAGCCTCCAGCACCACGGTTGAGGGGTTCTTTAGCTTCATTGCAGGAGGGGAGCTTTGGGTGAGCAATGGAGCAATGGCTTTTGCAGCAGTATGGCTTTGGCCTGTATTCATTCTTAAATGTTTTCCCATATCATGGGGGCACCCACCATCTATGGCTTTTCGCATTGGCAGGAATTCCTAGTAAACGTCAACACCTTTGCCAAGCACTTTGCATGTGCTGTGCGTGAGGCTGAATAGAAGATCGCATTAGACAGTTCAGGGATGGTGCCACAGACTACAACCTGAAATATCCAGCCAATGTTTGTTGATTCAAGAGGGTCGGAGGAACAGGTCGTCAGAAAAAATGTTGACTTGTTGAGCTGCTCTCGAAAGAGCTACAAGAGGAGCCGAGCCGAGAGGAGCCACACACACACGCACACACGCACACATATATGATATAAATTGATATGATATAATATATATATAATTATATATATATATATATTATATAATATTATTACGTGGAACCTTTTTCAGATATTTGATTTCCGTTACCACAGGTGCGCGCTCATCATCAGCGTCAGCGGAGCGACTCTCTTGCTCGGCGCATGGGGCAGGACCATCAAATTGCTCGGAGATATATATTATATATAATTATAATATTATATGATATGTGTATATTCTCAAACCAGCTCTGCCACCACAGCACCAGTACTGGGCAACAACATGCACATGCTCAATGTAAAGGTGATGCTGATGCAATGATAGTTGGACTTTTAAATACTTTTAATCATATAATATAATACTACATGTGCATACATGTGCATACTAGCTTAGATTATTTTAGGTTTGATTTGGTATTTATATATATATATATTATTTCCAAGTATGATTCAATATTACTTCCTTGATTTCTTTGGCTGTGCGACTCTGGCTTGCATAGCTGACCACCTTTATTTGCAGCTGGGGCTGTCTGTCACATAGAATCGAATCCATGATCGGCGTTGAAGCTTGTTGAACAGGGAAAACCTTCCAGTGCGTTTTTTCATTGCGCATTTGAGTGCGAAACGGACTGGTGATTCATGTCATGGCTTCTGCACGTGGCTGCTGCACGTGGCTGCTGCACGTGTTTGCAGGACACTTCGAGGCCAGTTTCAGTTTATGGCTGCATTCTCTTTTGGACGTCAACATTCCCTAAAACTAGACGGGGTTTGATGGCAGCAGTTGTGCAAGCGTGTCCCTCGTTGCATTCCAGACCCAGGCGGTTCGCACGCAGCAGCAGCACTGGTGCTATTGGTCGTACTGAAACTGCTGCTCCAAGTGGGCAGCCGCGGCGACTGCGGCGCACCAAGACGCGTGTCTGGTTTCAATTTGTGATCTGTTTTGAATTGTTTATTTATATTGTTTATTATTGTTTATTATAATTAATTATGTGTCATTTTTTTGATATATATTATATACACTGGGTAATTGGTTTGCTCCCGAAAACACTCCTGACTTGCAAATGAGTCGAAGAGATCGCCTGGCAGAATTTGCAATTGCAAATTGCAATTGCCATTCCATGGGCTATAAATTGTGCACAACGCCCCGGAAGGATTCCCTCTTTCCCACCAAATTGACCGGCGAAGACACTCTTGGGATCCATTGGGGTGTTCTCCTTGATATATTCCGATACAGACAAATGCCATTAAAGGGGCCCACAGATCGTTGCCTCTATTAGCCAAGATTAGCCAAGCCTGACTTGGAAGTTAAATACCAGTAGTACCGCACAAGGCGGTGGCGGAAGTTTCAGAATAGGAAACCTATAGGAGACGTTGGTTGTGTGAATCACGGATGGCAGAGCGAATCCACTGATTGACCGAAAGGTGGTTGGAGTTGTGTTTGCTGGAGTGGTTGCAATGGTTGCAGTGGTCACCTCACCCACAACTGCTGGATGTAGTGTGATGTACTGCAACTGTAGTTGTAGTTGTAGCGTAGTGGAGTTGTAGTTGTGGTGTAATGTAATTAGTGTAGTGTAGTTGCAGTCATATAGTTGTAGCTGTAGTTGTTTTGTAGTTGTAGTTGTTGTGTAGTTGTAGTTGTAGTTGTAGTTGTTGTAGTTGTAGCTGTAGTTGTTGTGTAGTTGTAGTTGTTGTATGTTGTTGTGTAGTGTAGTTGTAGTTGTTGTGTAGTGTAGTTGTAGTTGTTGTGTAGTGTAGTTGTAGTTGTAGTTGTAGTTGTTTTTTTAGTTGTTGTTGTTGTTGTTGCTGTTGTTGTAGTTGTTGTTGTCGTCGAAGTTAGGGTAGTTAAGTTAGTGAAGTGAGTTAAGTTAGTCAAGTTAGTTAAGTTAATCACTATCTACTTTTTCGACATCTTAATGTCAAAAAAGGCTCAAAACCCGCAGTTTTTGACACTTTTGACTTGGAAATGTGCTTCGCGCCACAGCAGCGTGCACTTTTTCGACATCGCAACTTCCAAAAGTGGTCCGAGCATGGTGTGTTTTGTACATTTTGACTTGGAAGTGTGCTTCGCGCCACAACGGCGTGCACTTTTTCGACATCGCAACTTCCAAAAGTGGTCCGAACCCCTGGTGTTTTGTACATTTTGACTTGGAAATGTGCTTCGTGCTACAACGGCGCGCAATTATTCATCTCTCATCTGGCCAGCTCGCTCCGCACCCGCCGCTTTAGCGAGCCTACTTTTCGACCCTCCGGAGCCAGTGTTTCGCGACGTTCCTACCTTTTCGCGCACCTGCATCTTCTTTCTTCTGATCTTTTCTCTTCTGACTCTTCTCACCTCTGCTTTTCAACTGTCCATATTGTCGGAAGTTTCACTTCTAAACTTCCTTCGATGATATTCATTGATATTCATTGAAATTCTATGAAATTCTAAAATCAAATGAGACAAAACAGCTGGCGATTTGCAAGTTGACTCCAAGGCCTCGACAATCAAGCTGAGCGCCCAGTGTTGTTGGCAAACGATATCAAAGCGCAGCTCTTAGCTCCAGGCGCGGCTTAAAACAATCTGAAATAGCTTGAAACATGCACGGAGACACGACGCAAAAAAGATGCGAAAAGTGTGTGTGTGTCATGTATATACATAGTTTCCCTATATTGATAATATATTCATATAATACAATATCATATCATTGCATCGACAGTATGTCTTCCATTTTGTCATATCATAGTATATATATATATAGATGTATATAGCGTATAGCTATCAAATATTAGGGTTTTATTTCAATTGTTTTCGACTCACCTGCAGGACAAGGGTACAGATACAATTTTGGGCTGAGCCGATTTCTCATTGTTTGCATGTGACAATAGTATTGCTTTGAGTGAGACCCTTGTGTGTGTGTACAGGCGATGCCACAGATATTGCATACAGGTCATCCACAACCCATTTGGCCGTTGCTGAATCTTTGACGTTTGCTGTCAGGGTCGATCGATCCCTTCAAGCGAGGACGCAGCACGAAACCGATTCCAGCCGGCACTGCTGTGCGCGATGTGCCTGGCTGGGACTGATGTTTTGCCTGGCGGAAACCATTTGAAAACGTTGGAGCAAGCTGCTGAGGGTGTCCCTGAAAATGATCAAACATGATCAAAATGGTTGTTTTCACAGAAGGTTTGGCACACTGTCTAGCGTACCAACTTGCTCGAACTGCGTGGAATTCACATCTCAGGCCAAAGGCCAGATTTAGTGGCGGCATTTAGGGAAGCGATGGAACAACAACTCCGAGACAATGTAGCTCCTGGAAACATTTGGATGCTCCTTATTCCTATTTATTCCTCTATATGGATCTATATCGCATGTTCCAGCATTTGGTAAAATTATCTCTTTTTTGTGCGCTTTCATGGTGTTGCCCGACCATTTTGGCTTGGGAATGGTTCCAGCATGTTCCAGCAATAAGATAACGCAGCTTCACAACGGCTTGCCTTGGTGAAATCACATGTGGTTGTGATATGTTGTGATCATGTTAAATTGGTGCATGGATACATATGCATGCGATCACATGCGTGTATGTGCGGACGCATGCTTATACAATGTCATGGGAGAAACGGCAGCTTCACAATTGCCAACGCTTGATGTATGGCCAAAATCCTTCAACTATGTGTATAGTGTATAGTATAGGTTGATATAGGTTGAACATGGCTGAACTGGGGTTTTCACAGTCTTGGAAAAGGGACACGGACAAGGACCGGCAGTTCCACTAGGTTGTTGGGCAAAAGATCAAATAATTCCTGCAATTCCGGTTGATTAGGATGCGTATGATGTGTTGTAAAGCAAGTTCAGCAGATATTTATCAATCTTTCGAGTAAGAAGAGCATTCCGGGAAGTGTGTAAGGAGAGGCATTAATAATATGGTTTTATGCATGTTTGGCTGATTTTGATGAATTTTACATGGATCAAACATGTATACAGTATCTTCCAAATATATTTGGGATGGCAATGCCAATTGACCAAGATTTACTTGCTGGGCATAGGGCGAAACCACAAACCAGATTCCGTATCAGCCAAGATTCCTTGCTGGGCATGGTTATGTTATGTTCCGTTCATTTCCCTTGTTGCCTTTGGGCATGGGTCGCCAAGCTTGGAACATCTTGGAACGATGCTTGAGAGCGACTTGTGCTGCAAGTGTCGGAACAGTTGCAGTGAGGAAAGAGTGAACAGATGTGAACAGGTTTTCTTGATGGTATTTGAATATGGTTGAATGCATTTGACATATTTGATGCGCAGGCCAGGCATGGTCAGGCATGAAGGTTTGAAGTGATCAGCACAAACACTATCAAACACTTGCTTCTGCCTATGACTTGGACAGACTATATATAGTTTCTGCATGGTTTCTGCAATGCTGCTTTTGTGTGGAATTATAGGCAGATTCTTCTAATTCCGTTTTAAACTTGTTGCATCTTGTTATAACAGCAACCAAAGCATTCGCTTTATCGAAAAAATGTTGTAAATAGTTGACCCTGAGCTCTGACAATGGTTGTGTTCTTTTGAATTGTAAATAGGTGCATATGCTGTCAAGTGTCACTGAAGAAAATATCTGAGCCCATCCATGCGCATATATGTGAAAAAATGTTGTATCAAAGTTTCTAATGAAATGCGGGGACCAATTCTTTTTCCTTTCATTTCCTCTTCTCAGAGATCGCTTGTGAAAATCAGAACATCATACTGTTGTTGTCATACTGCAGGAGATGGAGGAAGTAAAGGAGGAAGAGGAGGCACTTCGCAAGTGACATTGGGAACCAATAGGTTCCTAGCAGCACCAACAATTCAGACCTCCAGCCTGCAGAGATGCACAGCTTGCCCAGATTGCCCACATCATTGCGTTGGACATTTCCCTCGATCCTCCACGGAACCTTTAATGGCACCGTATCAGGCCGACACTGCCAGAGAGAACCCACCAGAGGCGCGGGAAGCCGGTTGCAACTAAACATCTTACGTTGACTGCACGTAGGTAAGTCGTTGTGGGAGATTCTGGACGTTGAATTTGCAGGAAAGCGTTCACAGGGACACGGACAAAGAAGAAGAGGCCGGACTTTCATTTTAATTATATAAAGATTCCCAGAACCATCACGTCAGGCTGGTGCCATGCGTGTGAAACACGTAAGAACAATAGATACAGATAGTTGCAATAGAAATAAAGAACATAAGATGTTCAAGCCGTGTTAGTAGAGAAAAAAAAATCGCTTAGCCAAGGCTCAGAAACCTGCGTGGCCAAGCCTTTTTTCAGCTCAGCAGGAAAAGGATGAGATGGATGCTTTCTTGGATGACATTAAGGATGTGGAAGACGAGGCCGACGTAGCCGTTCCGCAACCTTTCTGGAAGCAAGATAGCTGGAAACATGTTGGACCGTTGACCTGATTCAGGCAAGAGGACCTGATAGAACATGAAAGAGATGAATCCAGCATGATGAAATGGGAGAATGCAGAATCAATGAATATCAATGATATGAATTTCCGTGGACAATTGTATGACAAGATGACATGGATGGTGATCATAGTTATGATTCATGATATAATGAGAAGTAGTAGTTACGGGTTACGTGTGTTTTGGACGTCAAAGGGTTGAACACGAGTAAATGCCTCACCATGTCCAACTGAGATTGAAGGAGGGGCTTTGAGCATTTGCTTCGCTTCACTGGAACCGCCAGCCATAATGCTTGCTACGACTGTTGGTGACATATATATATATATATAGGTATACGTAATTATATGTAATTTACAAGTATATATATATATATTATGTTTGTTTTGTCATACATGGTCAGATTATTCTTGTAGCACATTGTACCATGCCCTGCAGTCTTGGATGAGGCAGTTGAGGATATGGAGGGGAGTGTTGCTGAAACGACCACAGAAATCAAGGACAAGAAAGAAGACAATGAGGCCCTTGATTTCTTTGGAACGCTGAAGCAGCGCGACAGGAGTGGTTTACGGGGATGCAACTAGATAGAAACATGCACTGAACTTGGGGCACCGATGACATCATGCATAAAGACTTATGTTGCTTGCTGCCTGTTGAAGATGTTGAACCTCACAGGATGTCGTGCTAAAAATGCTTGGATTAGATGCATATTGTACCAACATACCCCGTTCCTTCTGGCAGTGGTTTGCTGTTTTTGGTTTGGTTTTGACCTGAGTGTAGGCAGAAGAATCGGCGAAGGAGTCGGAGAAGGCTTTCTGCCTTGACTTGTTTGTTCATGTTTGTTCGACCTTTCTTCCCCCGGATTGCACATATTCCAGCGATTGATGTTCGCGGCAGATTTGCAGGCCAATGCAACAGAAGATGACAAGGTACAACAAGAACAACAAGAAAATACAGAGGACGCTCTGGACTGCAACCTGTTTAGACTAAGTTTAGACTTTAAATGACTTTAGCAGCTGTTGCATTTGAGGGATTTGAGAATGACAATGAATGACATGTCGGAAACTGCGAGATATAGGCTGAATTTGAAAGTGCCCTGAACCGGCTGAATCTTTGTCCCAGGAGACCACTCAAGTCAAGGCTGTGGCTGGTGAAGATGAGGAGTTTGGCATGGACATATAGAAATAGAGCGGAATGAGCCATTGGTATTTATATATTGGATTTTATTGGTAGGTTTTGACACGTTTTGATCATTCAACAAATGTGTATATACATTTAAGATCATTTAAGAACATACATACATACATATATATAGATATATATACATACACACAAATATATATATATATATATACATATATTGAACACCATCAACACATATCAATACAAATCACATGATATGTGTGGCAACTATTGACACGTCAATTGGTTTTCGATGTTTTCGATTGTTTTTAGTCCTAGCCACGGCTAAGTTTGGAGGCCTGCAGTCTGAACATGTTTCTAAAGCCCGCGAAGCATTGAAGCATTCACGATCAAACCCTCTGTTGAAGGATGTCAAAACTCTGAATATCCGAACACCCTTTCTTTTCAAACAAAATAACACGCCTTGGAAGCATGAACATTATTTGAGTAGCCTTGTCCTGCATTGGCAGTGCTGCGTTTGCAAAGATACGAGATTATCTGAGTGATGTATATATATATATAGATTGTGATAGTTACAAGCCATACCACCAGTGCAACAGAAGACATAGATTAACTTGGCTTGAAGAACATCCGCATTGCGTTGCAATCCTTTGCGTAGTTTGATGGGTGCACAAAGATCACCGGCATCCTACTTCACCAAAAGGGTATGTGGTGAGCGCAGGACATGGCTGCCTTCTTAAGTTGTCTTGGGGACTCTGAGGATGCCAAGGAGGGAGACTCTGCAGCTTCAAACCAACACGATCGCAAGCTTAATCCTTGCCCATCTTGATCCAACAACAAAAGCTATGTCCAAGGCACTATTTGCATCTATTTGCACTATAGGTATAGGATAGTATGGTACAGGTTACAAGTTGACAATGCATGCCTGTACCACATTCCCTTCAGGATTTTTCCGTGAACCGACCAAATTTTGTCATTCGCCTGTCAGGAGGTAAAGCAGGAAGACATGGATGTCTCCTCTGAGGGAAAGGACGCAAGATGGGGATGCTATTATAGCATGATGCTATGGCGGTTATGGATCGTTATTGGATGTTGATTTCATTGATGTGCTGTCTTGATCTGTCTTCTAAAGGTGTGATGATGCAGCAAAACATAAGCATACCTAGCAAATTGTTCGGCATCCTTCACTATGCACACATACCAATCAACCTTTACCATGCATCTTTAGGCATGCTTTGCTTGGGTGTGTGTGTGTGTGTGAGGATGACTCCACCGCCATGTCAAGATCTGAGTTTAGGGCGAAGTCAAACGAAACCTGCACAATGTTGGCAAACAACATTGAACGCAATCAATGATATTCCAACATCTAAACTTTGAGTGTGAAAGTTCTTGCACGTATATTTGGCATTCTTGGCTACCTGGTCTTACCGAGGTCCACGGAAGGAACTCCTAGAGCAGTGACAGAGGGAAGTACTGAGGAGATGTCAAGCTTAACATGTTGCAGAGGGACTCTTTTTCAGAACCTTGCTGCGTCTCACAATCAATATAAATAGCCTCGAGATAGAGAGAGAGAGAGAGAGAGTATGGGAGAGCCTTATAGCTCCACAGCTGCATATTATGCTTTCATACCCACCTCAGAGCCAGTACTGGAAGCCTTTCTTCCAAAACATGCAGCGCATCGCAACACACTCTTGGTCCACTGTTTGAAAGTCGAGTCCTGTCCAACATCCTGCAAGGAATGCTGGCTTTGTGTTCGTAAGATTTAGTAAGCACCCTACTTACGTGATGTTTTAGCAGTGTCACTTTTGGTCGCAGGATGACTTTGCAGCGTTCTTGGGCGCATTGGACGAAATGGAGGTGTCATTTGCGTTGGTTCTTGTCGGAGGGGATTATTTGAACTGTCAGCAACAACTGTGGGAAATCTCACCCACACACACATATATATATATATTGCCAACTGATACCCCAAGACCCTGCCTTGACAGCAGCTGCTGCCTCATTCTTCAGTTTTCGCTTTCCCCGAGGTCTAATTACAAAGTAAGTACTTTAAACTCTCATACTTGCATTGATCCTGTACGTGCGACCTGGTCTTTTGTCCGCCAGGAAAAGAAAGGGGACAGTGCAGGGGAAGAGGCTATTGTGGCAAATCAGTTTGATGAGTCTTTGCAGTTTGAATGAACTGATCGTCCGGCTAAAAATCGTTTGTCAGCGTCTTGGTCACAATAACTTCCAGTACTGTAAATGCTAACACAAACCATTCTTGACTGCAACGCAAGGCCCCTGCAGAAGCAGAGGAGGAATCAGACGGTTTGGATGATCTGCCAGTCCGAGACTGATTCAGTGTTACAAAAGAAGGCGTATGCTGCGCAGGTTCAGTGTCGTACCAAGCATGCAATTGGCCACAGGTCTCCTGCAGGTCTGGCAGTTCCCTTCCATTTTTTTTACCCAAACTTGTGCAGATGTGTGCTTTGCTAGCTTGGCTTCTATCATGTTGTATATATCGTTTTGTGCAATGTTGGTCGAACGAGGTGGTGGAAATCAAGCGGCGCTTGCGGGCTGCAGGTCTTGAGCCGATTTCATATGATTTCATTATCTATAGCAGTTTAGCCTTGTAGCACTTGCGTTGGTTTGGACTTCTTTGGATAACCAATACATGGCGCGGATGCAGGCTGGAGTATGCTCATGGAAATACATGGAAATATACTGCTGTATATATATATATACACATAAGAGCATCGTTTTCTTGAACATAGTTGCAAAAACAAATGCTTGAGCACAGCTTTGAGCAAACAAACATGTAACAATGTAGTGGCGTGCAATGGCTTGCAACTTCTGAAGTGGTACTATGTGGCCCTTGGTAGAAAGTGGCAATTTGTTGGGCCATTCCTTCCTTCGTCCAGGTGTGGATCGGGTTCCCATTTTTGCTGCCCGAAATTCAGGTGGAACTATCCCTGATGGACCCGAAGACAAAGAAGAGCTCCTGGCTTTGCTCCGCGAGGAGCGATCCGATTCTGACTTTAGGCATATTTAGGGGTTTATGTAATGAACGAATGAAATGAAATGAAATGAAATGAAATGAATGCATGGATGAATGAATGAATGAATGAATGAATGAATGTAAAGTCCTATAATGTGATCACTTTCTTAAGCTCGTTTGTCCTTTTTCTGCGCTGGATCCACAGACGCTGAACAAGCCCAAGGGTGATGCGTTCAACGCCCAGTTTGCAGCACTGAATTTATCAGCCTGTGCAATTGTTGCCTCATGTTGCCTCCAAGTCTGTTTAGAATTTGGAACACTGAGAGCAATACGAGCAAATTCCAAGCAATTGATGTGGTTTTTATGTTGCTTGTGTCAAGTCAATGCTCTGTCAACTGTAAATGTACAGCATTTGGAAGCTGTTCCTCGGGACGAACAGCATGTCTTAGGGCTACTGTAAAATACGAACATACTGCTAGAGAGATTTGATAGAAACCCCACCACAAGAGTCACAGTGCATATAGACCTCTCAGGTTCATGGACTTTCTGAGTGAGATTGACAAAATACATCCAGCTGCGGTCTGAGCAATATTGCTGTCATGATATTTCCTAAGTTTGGTTTCATGTCCAAGAACATGTTCAGTGGTTGAAACTTCTGGTACATGCCCATCATACTTTGCGAAATGTTACTGCATTTTGTCGTTGCGCTGTTTTATCTTGAGGAAGAGAGTAGAGAGAGAGAGAGATATTAGACATGAAACCAAGAGTAACGGTGGCACACACAAGTGCGCACCAGAATGCAAGATGTGTTTCCTGTGCGTTAAAGCTCTGAAGAATCTTAGTTAATGTGATCATTTCAGAATGTTGTTGTGAGGCCACCTCTGGTGACGTGGAAATGAAGGTTCCTTGTGTGGGGCAGGGATGGCGACCATGGTAGGGTCCAAGCGTTGTTGCTTGTGGGACTTTTCCTGCAGGACTCGGCTTTTGCGGACTTTCTCAAAGAGATCGTGCTGGGCTAAGACATGCTAAGACCGATGGTCCGATGGCCAATCTGGCAAGCTCTCAAATCTATTCAAATCTACTACAGGCATTCAATAACCCAGGATAATCCAGGATAATCCAGGCATTTCTGGATGCGGTCAAGGCCGTCAATGACTGATCAAAATCAGGAAGACCTGCATCTTTTTCCAGTAACAAATCTATCAAATCTGAAAAGTACTGGACGGTTGGATCCTGATTGTAAATGCGATTGCCTCAATATTGTTTCTACCCGATGGGAGCAGAAAGAACAATTCTGTATCATTTCTGTCACCAGGATGGTATGCCCACATCAGCAGAGGCTGGAGAATGGCACGGTGACGATTCTGTGGTGGCTTTCTTCTGTGGGTAATTGTCGGTATAGAGGGATAGGACTGGATGACAGTATAACGTTCCCGACTGAAGAGCATGAAGCTGAAAAAACATTCCCGGATTTTCCCGGACTTTTTTTTTGGTTCAAATTTGTTCAATCGTTTTCATGTATTTTCAGGTCCCGTATCACCCCATGATCCGTGATGGCGGGTCAATGTTCTCCGCTAGCAAGGTCTGTCCTTGGACTTGGGATGTTGGACAGGACGAAGCTCAAAGATAATCATTCAAAGTGCCTGTCCAGTACGTACAGATAGAACAGTACTGATTTATACTGATTTACAGATTGACGTTTTAGCGCAAACACCTGCCAACTTTCTACTCGGTGCTGTCAGGCAGAAAAGCCCAAGCCTCAGACTTGCCAGAAAGGACAAACGATCTTTGACGCCTCAGATATATAACCACAGATCTTTGGTTGTGTGTGTTTTTTTGGGTTACCTGAGTGGAGCAGCTTAAAAGACAGCAGAAGAACGGACGAGCATGAACATGAATAAACAAACAAAATGAGCATACTGCATACGGATTTACAATTATAAACAATTCTTGCATACTATCGTTCATTGTGAAAGGTGGCAAAGGAATCTCGAACAATGATAATGCATTTTGTCTTCCGTTTTTGCGGCCTTTGATTCAAAAAAAAACTGAGGCCCGCTGAAAAGCCATTGAGAATCCGGTATGAAGCAGATCGTTCGGCCCTTTGAAAACGTTGTCCTTGCTTTGACAGTTTCCGACTACTTTGTCCCTTCTCAGCGAACCAGCAGGAAAGAGCGTTGACGCTGGTCGATGAGTAAGCAATGCAATGTCTTCATTCAATGGCTGAAGGTTTGAGCCGAGAACAGTTCAGCAACTAAGGTCGTACTTGGGTCGTTTTTGTGGCCACTGGTTTCGAATTGCAGGCTCGATGTCCATTCAAAGGGCAGAAAGCCACAGGGATCCACAGGGCCATCAGGAGTAGTGCCACCTCGTTTCCTTGTGGGGTCAATTGAGTCGCACTGCCAAGAAAGATTTGACAACGCGTCACCGTGCCAGGAGTTTCCTGCTGAGTCCAGTCCTATTGGAGCTCGCCGGAAGGTGAGGGCCCAGAACCCTCTGTGCCAGTGCCAAGTTGACGGCAGTTCACAACCAATTACTGCTTACCAACGCCAGTGACATGCAGTGTTGTTGAACGCCAAGCTTTGCGTGTGATTCGTTATTTGTGATTTTGCATTTTGCTCTTCAGACTCTTCATAGCAGCCTTTCAAACCTGCACAGCACCCGTTGAACGCGTTGAAGCTGTTTCCGCCAGATCTGTTCCTGAAAAGGCCCTGGACTTCTGTTACAACAAGGTGAAGGAGCTGGAGAATGAGGCCAGACCATGCCAGACCTAGCAGCCTAGCATCAGAGAAACAGGGAGCATCACCACATCAGGAACGACCGGTCGAACGAGGAAGATTACGCAGAACGTACCATGTTTCTGATGACAAAGGAAACATGACAGAGTAGGGCACACGGCAAGAACGCAAGAATCCAGGTTTTGCATGGTTTTGCCAATAGACTTCAACGCAGTGTCAACACACTTGAACCACAGCAGGAATGTCAATAGCGGGGTTCAAAGGCATATGATGCAGCAAGGGTCCAAATATATCCAAAGCGAAATGTCAATCTATACATTAACTACTGTAATCTTAATTTAATGTAGTCTTACTCATTTTGGTTTTGATTACTTTTGTTTGGCTGCATTATATAGCATCCCACAAGTGCTTTCACGGGCTTTGGATGTCTTTGGTAGTGCCGGCCTGCTCTTGGCATCCTGCTACAGGAGAAATTAGATGAGAAAGAGAAAGTGGAGCTACTGAAACTCCTTGAGGAGGTGAAGGCAGGGTATGAAAGGACAATGGAGGACGAGCAGCTTCAAGATACTTTTTACTGAAGTTGAAAGGACTTGAAAGGCCGTGAAACGGGGCCATAAGTGACAAGTGGATGTAGACAAGCAAGTTGTCATGTTGATGCATGCTGCATCCTCAGCGCGGATACCATTGGCAAGAAGCTTTACAGACATGTGATTATAGATGATTATACTTGAATATTGCCAGTGTATATTGCCAGTGACCTAGGCATATATATTGAGATTGGTGGGGCAGGCTATCATTTGAGTCAGATATTTACAAGCTGTTGTGGGAACAGTTCGGCTGCCCTTGGATGCAGGCAAACGAAGAAAAAGGCTTGAAGCCCGCTGCCAAGAATTTTGGCCTTTGCCGAGGCTTTGATGTGGGGGCCAGATGAATCAAAGACCAATTGCACCAGCATTTTGGCAACCATGTGCTTCTGGCACAGGTCACTGATAGGGGATCAACAATACGCCAGGGGGTTGGACTCTGGGGCCTATAATTATACAGTTCTGGTAGTATTGCCAGTGATTCTTGTCGTGGCTCGCCAGTGACTAGTGAAAGGTCATTGTGTTTTTGCTGAATTTTGCAGCGGCCTTTGCACCCAAACCCTGACATGTCCAAAAGAATTACTGTAGAATTATGTTGCCAAGCCTTGTAAGAATTTGTAAGGTTGAAAGTGGCTTTGTTTGCCCCTGCTTCCAGGCTTGGACTTTCCAAGCATGCATCTTCTTATTCAGTCTGGGCCCCTGAGAGAAATGGCAAAAGCCTGCTGAGACAAGATCACGGGATTGACTGTTACAGGTCGAGCTGTATAGCCGTGCAGATCAGGAGCAAGAGAGGAACATAGTCTCCAGGTCAGGCATTGCTTTTTGAAGGACTGTGTTTGATACTCCAAGTACTGTACAGCAGGGGGTGTATATGTCAAAGCAGCATTTCATGTGAACATCAGAGGTTTTAGCATGACACATCATCCAGGCTGGTAAATCCCCGCTGTACCACAGCTCGAGGAGGGATTCACGCGTGTAGGAAAAGAGCTGAGCACCGTGCATGGACATGGCACTTTGATCCAGGCTCCGGTTTCTTGTGGCATTGGTAGCGTACAACCTGGAGTACCTGTCCTCTCGGTGCTCAAGGGTACGCACTATGGGCAGCCTAGCCTTTGACTCAGATGTTCCTTTGAGCTATGGCTCGATGGATGAGGACGAAAGCAGCTTTGGCGCCACCGCCTCTGAGAGTGCAGCCGCTGAAGATGGCGCTTCTCAACCACCTCCAGCTGAACCAGCTGTTGAGCCCCCTGCCGATGCAACTACACCAAGATCGTCCAGATCAAGACCTCGTGGTTCACGTGGCTCTAGGTCGTCAAGGCCTTCTGGTGGTGCACAGAGGCAGTCTGAGAGGAAATGGCGATCTGGAGCGATTCCTCAAGCTCCAGTGTTTGAAGGGGATGTGGAAGCAGACCCGTATTGTCTGCGGCACTACAAGAAGAGGTTGAATAGGTGGTGTCTCATCACGAAGGACTTCTTGCCCGCCAGGGAACAAGCTTTGCGGGCGAGAGAGCAGCTTCGTGGTGAGGCAGAGCTAGAGCTGGCTGAGCTTGATGACAGCCGCTACAACGTGGACAATGGCATCGAGGTGCTCCTGGGTGATTTAGAAGAATCCTTTGGCGAACGACCTTTGTTCCGCCAGGGTGGAGCGATTCGAGAGTTTGAAAGCATTGGCAGGATTCAGGGTGAAAGCATCACCGCATTTGTGCGGAGGTTCCGTTTGCTGGAGAGGCGTTTACGGGACAACCAGGTGCCTGAATATCCAGAAGCCAGCCGTGTGATCAAGCTGTTGGACGGGCTTCGCTTGGATGAGCGCTCAACCTCAGCGCTCTTGCTCGCTGCAGGCAACCAATACAAGATGAGAGCTGTGCTGGACGCTATCAAGATCCAGTATCCTGCTGGCGTTTCCATCACTGGGTTGCCACACAAACGTGGTGCTGCTGCTTCGTTCAAACGTGGTCAGAAACCTGGACGTGGCAGAAAGGCATGGCATACCACTGTGGATGAGGACGCCAATGAGTATGACGACACAGAGATGCATGAGTATGAGGCCTGGCAGGCTGATTACGCGACAGTGGCTGAACCTGAGGCCGAATATGATGATGTGGCCTATGATGAAGAGGATGCTGACTACCAGGCAGATGAGACTGAAGCTGCTGGTGACGGCGCTGAAGCCGCTCCTCAAGATGTCTCCGCCAACAACTTGGCTGCTGTGGTGGAGGCGCTGACTGTGACTTCAAAGCGACTGGCTGAGTTGACCAAGTCGCGTGGCTACTACCAGGACAAGGGCAAAGGCAAGTCTGGTGGTGGTGGTAAGTCCAACAAGGGCAAAGGCAAAGGCAAATCCAAAGACGGCAAGGGCAAGAGCAAAGGAAAAGGGAAGGGCAAGCCAAGTCCTCTTCCCAACAAGGGCAATTTGGCCCATCAGAAGAAAGCCTTGGACGAATCCCTGTGCCTAGGCTGTCTCTCTCCTGGTCATTGGCTTCGAGACTGTCCCCACTCCAACACATATACAGCTCAGCTAACAACAGCTGGCAGTGTGCTGGATGCCGAAGGCAACATGGTGGATCACTCAAGCTGGATGGTCACCTGCACTCCGGCCGTTTCAGATCATGCAGTGGCGGAGGAAAAAGAGCACTTTGTGACCGCCGATGACGGGCTTCAGAACTTTTTCATGGCTCCTGAGTATGACATGTTTTCTGAATCCCATGCGGTTGTTAACACCATGGCAGCTCTTGATTCCATCCAGGTTTTTGACACGATGGCAGTTTCTGACCCCATTGCAGCTTTTGTAGATGAACCGGTTTTTGTAGGTGACATCGCTTCTCAGAATATCCTCATGGTAACCAATGATCAGGGCATCCCCAATGACTTTGAAGATGTTGCGGTTACATATCCACTTTATGGCAATCCCCAGATCTTGTTGCAGAACGTTTCAAAGGTTGAGGGAGGCATCATGATAGCTGACACTGGATGTCAACGTCAGGTAGCTGGGAAACGGTGGCACATGGTTCAACAGAAGAATATTCAACCCCTCCAAGCAGTTCCATTTGAAGATGCATGTCATTTCAGCTTTGGCCCGCATGAAGGTACTCCTGCAACAGCAAGATTCGCCTATCCTGCGGGGCTTGGAGGTGCCGCGGTGACATTAGGTGTCAGCCAAGTCGATGTTGATGCACCAGCACTTTTTTCCAGACCCGCTTTTGAAACTTTGGGGGCCATTCCAGATATTTGTCAGGGTGTCATGTACTATCAAGCATTGCAGTGCACATCAAAGTTGTTTTTGGCATTTGGACACCTGGCAATTCGAGTGGATGAGTGGCCTGACACCAGTTTCACATGGCCCATGCAGTTTGAGCGCAACCAGATCCCTGATGTTTGGATTCCTCAAAGCTCCGAAGCAACTGTTCTCAAGGCTGTCAAGCTTCAACCAGCCCGAGATCCAATTCGAAAGCCGCCGCATGCCGACGACCACGAACCCTCCAGGATGGCTGAGCAACTGGAGGTTTCTCATGATCAACTTCCTGGAGACCCTCTACAATGTGAAGCAGATGGTCTTGGTGTATGCGGCCACGTCCCTGAAACCTCGCATGAAGGATGCCATGCTGGACGGGTACTTTCCACCCCAGACCGCGGTGACAATGTTGAAGACCACCACGGCGGCTCAGATGCAGAAGAACCACCAGCTGGCATACCCCAACGATCCAGCTCGATGCGACCATGCTCTTGGACTTCGAAGCTATGGCGCTGGGGGCAGGATCATCAAGATATGCGACCAATGTGGAGGCCGTTGGATGGTGAACACCGACAAGGACAAGTCGCTGATCCTTTGCACTCCAAAGGCATCACCTTCAGCGAAGACACCCCTGGGCTTGCCGAAGGGAACTCTCAAGACTGGCTACGCCCTTCACCCAGAAGATCTGGGGCGACATCGACTTCAACTTCAACAACAAGAGGCCAGCCGTGCAAGCCAAGCACCCAGTCAGACCACAAGGACAAGTCCATCAACGGGGCGGTCAAGGGTGTCAGCAAGTTCCTTGGTTGGCTCGCGACCCTCGCTGTCGCTTTCAATGAGTCAGGCCAGGCCCAAGACCAGGCCTGCAGTGCCCACGTCAGCCAGACTGACCGAGCAGAACTTGCAGGAGCTGCTGGAGGTGGACGATGCGAGCATGGCGAGCTGGGATCAACCAAGGGTACCAAGTATGGCCTACTCACCCAGCATGATGGAGCCAGAACAAGAGCTGTCAGCTCGCCGGAGCGAGTTCACATGGCAGAGCCGGCGTCGAAGCCGACAACGCGAGGAACACTTGGAGGAGGAATTGACGCTGGGAGAACAGGGAGAACATCTGTGGCAGACACGCCCCATTCCTATGACCGACGAGGAGGAGGATTTCAACGAGGCCCACGAGGTCGAGGACGAAGCCTAGATGGACTTCGTCACCATGCTAAAGTATGTCAACATGATGGCGACCAACCTCACTCTGCAGAACATCAACAAGAACCTTTGGGGCCCAATGCGCTTCGAGGATCTGCAGATGAACCATTGTTCAAAGAAGACCGCGGGTGGCAACAACTCCGCTCTGGGCATCAGAAGCGCCTCCTTGGGACTATAAGGTCATTGCACAAGTGCTTGACTGTGGAGGCGAACCTATATGGACAACAAGCTGCCCGAGCTCGAGCAATGAGGCGCCATCGTTGTGACCTTTTGGAAGTTTATGGTGGTTTTGCCAACATCTCCATTGAGGGGATCAAGCATGGTTTGAAAGTGGCGCAGCCCATTGACAAGGTGCACGGTGTGGCCATCGAGACCAGGGCTGATCATGAGCAACTTCGACAGCTCTTGCGGCGAAACCGGCCTTTTCTGACGGTGTGGGAGATCAGGTGCGACCCTTGGTCACACATCCAACACCTGAACTACACGGCCGAGCAACTTGAAGAGCTGCGCCGCCAACATTTGCTTGATTTGGAGGAGATGGCCAAAACCATTTGTGAGCTCTATGAATTGGGATGCCATTTTCTTTTGGAAAACCCCTGGGGCACAGAGTTCTGGAAGCAGTTGGCACTACAACGCATTCTTCGTCTTCCTGGTGTGGAGCTGAAGCGTGGGTCGATGTGCAACTTTGGCCTCAGAGGGCATGATGGCTATCTCCTGAAGAAGGACACGGGATGGTGCAGCGATCTCCCGATGGTGTTAGCTGCAGTGGCCGTACCATGTCCTGGTCTACATGAACATGAAGAATGTTTGGGCACCAACGCCAAGAGAGCTCAGGTTTACACGAAGAAGCTCGCCAGAGCTGTTGTGGGTGCCCTACTTCAAGAACTACAACTTCGTGGTGATGAACGCTTTTGCAAGCACGTTGAGTCCCATGCTCAGTGGACCACATCTATGACACCTTCAACATTGATTTCATCAACCACATTTTCAACTTTGACAACATCATCTTCATCATTAACTTCACCTTCAACATTGACTCTACCTTCAACATTCACTTCATCTTCAACATTGACTACTTTGTCATCATGGATGTCAACCACAGAATGCTCAGTTTGGTTTGCAGACATCCGCCAGGATGTCGAGGCTTGGAGACCTCTCCTGAAGGAGGCCGCAGATCGACTCCACAACAAGGTTCAGACTGCGGCAACCGTCAAGGAGGACACGGCATTTCATGAACAAGTTCAACAACTGGTTCCTTGGAAGATGAAGCTGGTGCAGATCGCACGAGCTCCCAAAGTGCGACGGCTTCCTTTGCAGCTGATGACGCGTGAGGCAATCACGCACCGTGCTGCGGTTTTGCAGTACAACAATGGCCAGATTCGCTTGGAATCAGAGGCCGTCGCAGATGTCAAAGATGCTGCAGGTGCCAAGTTTGACACACCAGTGGCATACGCAATCTTCATCTACGCTGAGGCCCCCATCACAAGCTATGACCCTGAGGAGAACCTGAAGCCTGAAGAGGTCAAGGTGAAAAAGCCAGACGCAGCACCTTTTGCTGCCAGCGCTCCAGCGCCTGACCTAGAGCCAGAAGAACAGTGGTTTCAGCATCAACCTGGAGCCAGAGATGTGACCTTCCCTGGGCTCAAGGGTGTGCCGCGCTGGATGCTTTCTGTGCTTACCAGGGTCCATGTGAATTTGGGGCACCCTGGAACTGAAGCTCTTGTGCGACATCTTGCACAAGCTGGTGCCAGTGGAGAAGCTCTACTTGCAACGAAGCACTTGCACTGCCAGATTTGTGCTCGCACCAAGCCACCAACTACTGCAAGGCCGGCCAAAGTTTTTCAGGCCAAGAGGTTCAACGACAGGTTGATGATGGATTTGATTTTTGTGCGAGACGTGACCAGCCAGATGCACACTTTTCTTTCTCAAGTGGATGATGGCACCACCTACCAAGTTGTTGACCTTTTGGAAAACAGAACCTCTGAAGAAGTTGCCAAGGTGTTGGCGCGTGGCTGGTTCAAATACTTTGGCTACCCAGACCAAGCCTTGCTGGATGCGGAAGGTGCTATGAGAGGATGGGATGTTGAACAGTGTTTGGCACAAGGTGGTGTGCAGGTACGTTTTGTGCCGCCTGATGCGCACTATCAACTTGGGAAGGCAGAACGCCATGGACAGGCCATCAAGCACATCATGAAGCGCTTGGTGAACCAGTTTGCGGCCACAACCCCGGAGGAGATGCAACAGATTGCCAACATGGCTTGCTTTGCAAAGAACAGCATGGCGCGCAGATCAGGTGCTTCACCATGTCAGTGGGTATATGGCCGTGCTCCCAAGGTTCCAAGTGCCATCCTTTCTGAACCCGATGCGGTGGAGGCAAAACAGGTGGTGGAAGATTCCGAGCGCTATCGGCGCATTGAGGAGATGCGTCACAGTGCCATGATGGAGTACTTGCAGTACGAGCACTCCGAAGCCCTGAGGAAGGCAATTCTTCGGAAAAGCCGACCATGGCGAGGTCCAGTTGAAGTTGGAGCCCGTGTTGCCTACTTCCGGCAGAAGAGCCAATTGGATGGAGAGGGCACAGCAGAGGGCTACAGACAAGGCATCGTGATCGGTGTCGATCCAACTCCAACAGGATCAGTTTGGATCCGCAACAACAGTGGCCGAGTCGTGCAGGTGGCTCGAGAGCAGCTTCGAGGCGTTGAAGGTGAAGAGCTTTGGACCCCTTCCTCAGCCGACATACGGATGCTGCGCTCAGCTGAAGACGATTTGACCACAAAGCATGCTGGAGTTCATGATCACCGAGGTCCCGCTCCACAAGCCATTGAGGACAAGGTGATTTTGGATGCTGCTGGACAACCTCAAGGCCAACTTGCCTTGGACGAGGGAGATGATCTACTTCCTCTTCTTGCTGCACCAGCACGGAATGTTCCAGCTCAGCCCGTTGCGCCTGAACTGGTGATTGTGCCAAAAGCTTTGCCAGCTACTCCTTTGACAGCACCACCGACGCCAAGAACAAGGAGACAGAAGCAGCTGGCTGATCAACCAGCAAGCTCAGCTGGATCCAAGCTTGCCAAGAAGGACATTGTTCTTCCAGTGCCAGATCAACAACCACCGGTTTTGTCAACAGACATTGCAGCAGGCTGGTTTCTTGACCCCGATGGGCGTCCAACATGTGTCACTGAGAAGGCCACGACCATCCCAACTCCAGATCCTCAACATTGTGATCCAAATCAGTTTCAATATCGAACTACTTGGTCTTATCACGGCGACCAATGGAAGAAGTTGGAGGATCGTGTCCAATGGAGCCAAGCCCCTGTTGCTGATGTTTCAATTCAAGGTGTGCCAGTGGAACGTTTGGTTACCACTTTTTCACCTGATCAAACTGTTGGACGAAGGCCATCAATACAATCAACTGTGGAGACCCATCGCGGTGTGAAGAGGAGTGCAGAACAGTCCGAATTGCCTGCACGGCCTGAACGAGATCCTACCTCGACTGAAGTTGCTGAACATGCTGCTGCAGAACAAGCTCTACCACCAGTGCCAGCCGAGACGGCAGATGCCCTGGCGACCTACTGCAGCGAATGCGGCAGCTCAGATCAACAACATGATTTGCTTTTTGCACAGTGCTCCCGCTGTTGTGCACACTC
Source organism: Cladocopium goreaui (assembly GCA_947184155.2). Lineage (NCBI taxonomy): Eukaryota > Dinophyceae > Suessiales > Symbiodiniaceae > Cladocopium > Cladocopium goreaui. The sequence continues at coordinate 196,869 of CAMXCT020000857.1, read as the reverse complement.
CTTCGTCGCCGATCCTCGCCAAGTGACGAATTGGTTTGATGAAGTTGAGGAACGACAAGCCTTTGAGCAGCTGCAAGATGAGATGACCTACAGCACTAGACTGAAACACTGGTCTAGTCTTCCTCGAGCTGACCTACAAGAAGTTCTTCTTCCTGCCCCTGATGTCATGGATGAGGCCTATGAGAGTGAAGCTTTTCTGCTGGACATTGGGCAGTGCTTCCGACACCTGCCTGAGGATGCAAGGGATGATGCGACCTCAGTGTGGAGTGTAGCCATCCAGAACGAGAATGCGGAATGGCAGTGGCAGGAGATTTTTCAGAACATCAACGTTGCCTCAGACACTTTTGAAGAGACCATGCGGTCAATGCCTGATGAGCGGCGCAAGGCCCTTTTCATCAAGCACCAGAGAAAAAGCCGCCGACCACTACGGCGAAAGGTGTTCTTTGTGAAGGTCAAGATTCCCAGAAAAGAACGACACTGGCTTCGGCGTCATGGCCGGCACAATGTGATGACAACTGGCTGGGATGGATCTCCACCTGAGCTTCAACCTCTCTTCCAGTATGAGGACTTTTCCAAGGTCTACCACAGCTTCATCACTGACCTTGCGGACAAGAAGACCGCTACGGTGAATGCCGAGGTGATCAAGGATGTCGAGCAGTTCATCCAAGCTGGCAGACCCACCTGGGAACAGACCTCATGGCAAAAAGCTGAAGAGCCTGACACCTTCAGCGTGCACTTTGCCGAGAACCAAACCATCACAGGCCCTGAGTCCAGTGATGAAGATGAAGAAACTGATGATGTTGGAAGAGCAGCCAAACAGGCATTGAAGAAAGAAACGCCCTGGCGAACTATCAGCAATGAAGATCGCCCCAAGTTCATCCAAGCCAATCAGGATGAGTGGAGCGAGTGGCTGAAATGGTCAAGCTGCAAAGCTGTGTATCCACAACCTGGAGAAGTTGACCCAAAGCTGATTCTGAAGTCCAGGATCTGCTACCGCTGGAAGCCCAAAGATGGAGGTCGCTGGTTTAAGCCAAAGTCCAGGATAGTGGTGTTGGGTTTTGCAGACCCCCATTTGCCGTTGCTGAGCAGGGACGCGCCGGTTTTGGCGAAAACAACCATGGTGCTGATCATCCAGTGGGCAGCAACCTTCAATGTGGCGCTTTGGAATGGCGATTGCAAATCAGCTTTCCTTCAAGGAGAACCTGATACAGAACGACCAACACAGATCTACATGCGTCCACCGCAGGACCCAATTGCCAAAGAATCTGTGCCTGAGTGGAACCACCCCTTGCTGCTGTATGCCTTGACGGCACCGGTGTATGGCCAGGCAAATGCGCCTCGCCAATGGTTCCTTCATGTTCTTCGAGTTCTACTTGGACTTCAATGGCGGCAACACAGCCTAGATCCATGCTGTTTTCTCCAAGTTTCCGGAGATCAAGTGACAGCTGTCTTGGGCATTCACGTGGATGACGTGATCTGCTGCGCTTTGGAGGGCTACGAGCATCATTTGGATGCCGTGAAGAAAGCTTTTGAATGGGGCTCTGAATGGGAACGTGATGATTTTATTTTCACGGGCCGAAGAATCAGACGCCAAGATGATGGTAGTTTCCACATCGACCAGGAGCACTACGTGGCTGACGTGCACCTGACCAAGATCCATCATGGTGATGATGAAAAGCTGAGTGGCCATCCGTCACTCGTCACGGAGTTCAGATCTGGAATTGGCAGTTTGCAATGGATGGCAGGTACCACCCGTGGAGACCTAGCAGCAGACACTTCGCTTTTGCAGAAGCCGCCGAAGGAGCTCACCGTGGGCGATCTCAAAGAGGTCAACAAGGTTTTGAAGTATGCGCGTGCCACGGCCAACGCCTACTACAAGGTGAACCCGTTGGACCTCAAGGACTTGGTGTTCATCGCCTACGGCGACAGTGGATGGGCGAATGCGCCTGGAAACAAGTCCCAAGGCGGCCTGGTGACTTTGGCAACGAGCAAACGTTGCTTGGAAGAGCCATGCAAGGCATCTTTGCTGGAGTGGAAGTCGTACCGGCACCAGAGAATCTTGCGGTCGACACTAGCTGCTGAAGCCGCTTCCTTGGATCGAGCTTTTGATGTTGGCAACTTTATGGCCTGCGTGTTCAGCGAGATGACTTTTGGAAACTACAAAGCCACATCTGCCACACCAATGTATGAGGTGATTCCTGTGACAGATGCGCGCTCGCTCTGGGACGCAATTCACAGGTTGAGCACGACCTTTGCTGAGAAACGGGTGGAGATTGATGTGGCGGCGCTGAGACAAAGTTGCCGCGCGCTGAGATGGGTGCCAACGGAGCAGCAAAAGGCAGATGCCTTGACGAAGAGAAGCCCGGCGTTGAGAGATGCCTTCAGAAGGTGGGCACAAGACCCGGTAGTGGCATTGACTGATGCCAAGAGTGCTGAGGAAGGGGCCGATAACCATGCATGGAAAGATGTGTCAGCTAACAGAAAAGTATACCAGTGTCAAAGCAGCATTTCATGTGAACATCAGAGGTTTTAGCATGACACATCATCCAGGCTGGTAAATCCCCGCTGTACCACAGCTCGAGGAGGGATTCACGCGTGTAGGAAAAGAGCTGAGCACCGTGCATGGACATGGCACTTTGATCCAGGCTCCGGTTTCTTGTGGCAGTATAAACATAATGTCTTGCAATGGCCTTGATTGCCCGTGAACACGCAATCAACCAGCATGCAATGTTTATGCGGAAGCTGGTTCCCTTGAAACCGCTTGTTTTCAGCTCTTGAACAACGCAATCACATTGACAACAAAAAGCACTGGCACATGAATTATCACGATGTCCATCACCACAATGCTTCAATATATGCACTACTAGAATATATATATATATACATAATATAAACTACAATAGATAAACATGGAGGATGATCAAAAATCAAGTGGTCACCGAGAAATCTATCAATATTCTCAGTCAGTCCATACTTTATAAGGCCTTTGTAATGCTAGAATGGTGCATTCCGGGCCGGATGGTTACAGTATGATTCGCTGCAAATTTCCTGTCTGACCTGCCCAATGTTTCACCAACCTTTAAGTTGAACGAAAGTAGTCAATGGCCCGTGCTGCGCGTTATGCCTTTGCTGGTCTTTCTGCAGCCAATGTGGGCCTTAGATGGCGCCCTTTGGGTCAATGGCGCAGCTTTCGTGCTTGGGTCGTCGATGCTGAGAAGGGAGAGTTGAAGTCCAGAGAGGCGGGGCAGATTTGCAAACAAAAGGCCAGAAAAGGCCAGAAAAGGCATGAATGTGGTGGAATCTTTGCAACCCCAGAGGCTTAGGCCATCTTAGGCCCCCCACTTCAAGGAATACCAACACATACCAAAACTAGGGAGATAAGACCCGGCAATCTTGGAAGGTGAAGGACTTTCAAGAAGTCTCCGCCTTGCCACAGCAAGATCCAGATGCATCCGCGACAGTGAAGGTCAAGTACAGCGATTTGAGTCTTGAACATGAGCTGTTTGCCTTCAGTTTTCCAGACGCATCATGTGGCAGAATAGCTGTTTGCAATTTAGGTGGAAATCTGTAAGACTGTAAGATATATCAATTAGAGATTAAGTTAGTTGTGATCACAGTTTCCTCGTTTTTTCTCGCCTCAGGGGCCTGTCCATGGCATTCCATGGCCCTTGTATGGAGTACGGTTGTTCGGGTTCTGGTTCTGTACTTCTCATTCTGTGTTTTGATTATGGCCTTGTACAGTTTCAGCTGGGATCAGTGACTGGCACTACTTGTCGTGATAGTATGACTCTGCCCTGCTTTTGCCGCATTTTCCTGCTGTGGTTGCTTCTTTGTGAAGCTTTGGTTTTGACATCTCAGGAACTACAAAGATGCAATGATTTTCAAAGGTATGCATGGTGTTGTGAGAAGTTTTCCCATCGTCCCTGGAATCGACATGGCTGGGGTGGTACAAGAGAGCAGCTCTTCGCTCTTCAATGCTGGCGATGAAGTGGTGCTGACGGGCAACTTGGCTAAAGCTCGCATGCATCGGATGCCCGTTGTACCCCACTAGTACCCTTTGTCATAATTCTACAATATATATATTATATATGTATATTATATATATTATATAAATTATGTATTTAATCCGTTCTCATTTGCTTCAGTATTTTCATTCCGAGTGCGAGAGGCAACAAGATTGGCCAGCATTGTGATGGTGGTTACAGCGAGTTGTGTCGAGTGCAGGCGGAATGGCTTGTGCCAAAGCCACCTGCTTTCACTTTAGAGGAGCTGCAGAGTGCTGCTTTGTAATGGCTGAGACGGTTTCAGATGTACAAATAGTGTGAAAACATGTGAAAACAATCCCATGATATCACGTGATAAGAACAGAATCAGTATATAGATGTTGGACTTTTGGAGTATTTTGGTTCTGGACATCGAAGTGATCAAAATTCAGTCTTTCCTGATTTCTCCAGAATCTTCCAGATGTATTTCCCAGGAGTGCATGATCATTGGCACTGCAGGCTTCACTGCAATGCAGATGGCCACTGAAGCTGGAAACAAAATGTAAAAATCATGCAGTTTTTCAAGATAAACCCACAAGTCGCCATCACAAATACACTGTGTTCATTTGCTTTCATAACATGTATAGCTCGGACCGTTCTGGCAGCAGTGCTCAGCGCATGCAGAGCAGCTGCGGCCTGGTTCGTGTCTACGCCACAGGTTTTGCCAAGTCTGCCGCCTTTCGCAGCATCCTTGGTCCAAAGAACTTTGCAGAAGCAGCACAGATGTTTGCTGCAATCTCTGGTGACATCGATAGAAGCAAACCGTCAACAGGATAGGAAATGCCAGCTTCATGCCTGACAACACCACGACAAACAAAATCATTCAGTCCCAGAGTTTTCAAACCATAAAGAAAACACTGTTTCAGCTTCGCAGTAAGTGAAGCCAGTGTTGGTTTGAGTAAAAGATCATCAACAGCTTTGTACATCCAACTGCCTTTCGTGGTTTTCTCAAAAGGAAACTGTGCTTTGAGATTTTGTACAAACCACAAGGTCAATTCGATGAAACTGATAATAACAAAATGGTTTTGTGCGGGCTCCTCAGCCACACATACCGAAAATGAGTAAAAAATGAATTCTAAAGGCCGGTTCAAGGCGTCACTGCTGTGTCTCAGAGTATGCTGCCAATTCACAGGAAGGGCATCTCCAAGTGAAGTGTCAGAAACTCGCTGAATTTCCTGAGCAGGTTCAAAGGTCAAGTCGATTGTGTCTATCTCTTCTTTCTTGACTTCCGCAATCTTCAAGTAAAACTTCCGCAAACTTTGCAGACGGTGTTGCCAGAGCTGGTAGTAGGCTTCTGCTTCCTCAGCCAGTTGTGCAAAAAAACAGCCACGGTCCCTGTTAGTGGTCACTGCAAGGGTATCCACAATGTCATTCCATGTAGCCAGAAATTCCTCCTGGGAGGTATCACAGCATGCAACATCAATGTGTGAAGGAGTCCAGCAAATGATGACCTGTTCAAAGGCAGTCCGCTCAAGCGCCCCAGCTAATCGCTGCCAGAGATCATGGTTTTCGCCCGCGAGGAATGCAGCCCGTGGTTGGTGAAGTAGAAGATTAGCTCTACTGCAGGTACTGGCCGAATCTGTCCAAATAGTAATCAGGGTGTCGTGAGCAACAGTCCATTCAACCGCAGAAATAATGGCCAGGAGTTCAGCTCTGCCAATCGTCTGAAGAATGCCAGGAACGCACCCATAGCTGATGGTCTGGTTGGTGCTGGCATTCACGACAGCCCACGCAGCTCTGTCCAGGTTAAAAACAAACCCTTTGAAAAAAGAACCATCAGTAAACAACTGGTTTCTAATCCCGGTCCTAGGAAGGCTATGAAAGCACTTGCTCAAGTCTGGCAGGTCCAGAAAGTAGCGCTTCAGCAGCAATGCGAAAGGCGATCTAGGAGCCAGCAAATGCAGCACCACGCAGGAAGGAGCATCGTCGATCCAAGAGAGTAGGTCAGGACACTCTGCACGCAACTCATCGAATCGTGGGCAGCGTAGCCAGTGCTTTTGGGTATCCGGTTGCATACAAAGTTGGCACACAGGTTGTTTTGTTGTGTCATACTTCGCATGTTGCCATCCAGAGACGAAGGCTCCGGTTTGAAGGGCTTTGACACGTGTTACATCAGCTGCTATCTGCTTGTCATGATCAAGGCGAGTCAAAGCAATGTCAAGTCCAGTGAGGTCTTGCATAGTCTTGTGGTTGGTTCTGGTAGCGATATGCTGGAACCATGCATCTTGCAACAGTAGATCCAATGCCCCGCGAGGTAGTTGGAAAAGGTCAAACTCACATCCATCATGGTCGCGGAGCATTGGTGGTTCCAGGATTTCCCATCCAATACCATTGAGTAAGGCCAGCAGTTTCGAAAAAGGGCCATCAAACAGTCCTCCAGAAAAACGCTTCATGAAAAAACGCCACATAGAGAGAAGGTCTGGGCTCTTAAAGCAAAGTCGCCTAAAATCAAAGAGAGCAGTTTTGAGCTGATAAAAACCTGGGTCTGCAGTCATTGGTCTCGACAGTGAAAGTCGCAGGATGGGGTTAGAGCCAGCAAGTTGGCATCCCATGTGCTTGACTGCCGTAGTACGAAGTTTATGAACATGTACTTCAGCTTGAAGACAACTCAAAGCGCCATGCATTGCCCGTGTCCAAAAAGCAATGGGCAAAACGGACAGTTTCATGCAAAGTGGTGCCTTAGATCTCCGAAGTTGTTGCCATTTCTCATGTAGTGATTCCCCTCGCTGCAAAAAGATGCGCACTCTATGGGAAGCTGTAAAGGACAAAGCTCCACCAAGCTCGCCAAAATCTTCAACCATGCGTACTCCTAATTGGGCAATCATGCGTCTGGCTTCTGTCGTAGTTCCCCATGCATAGGTTTTGCTCAAATCCAGTGTGAGGCCCCAGACAAAAAAAAAGATCGCAATGTGAAGAAAGCCCAAATGACTTGGTGAATTTCGTGAGAAATCATCGAGATGTTGTCTACAAAGGAGAAGTGACGTACTCTAGGTACGTAATGTTGTTGATAAAGTTGGAAGCCCCAATCAACCAACGTCATTGCTAGTACGCTAAGAGGACAGCCTTCAGCAAAACCCTGTGTAGAGAATTGAGCAGCACTAACTTGGTTGCAGACTACAAATCTTCTGGTGAACTGGGCCACAAACGTTCGCCAAGGATGAACCAAATTGGTCGGAATCCCAACCGCCTCAGCCAGTTGCCACAAGGGCTCACGTTGAATGCAGTTAAATGCTTTCACAAAGTCTGTGCCAATGCCAGCCAATGGTTGGCGTGACTGCAGAGCTAGCTCTACAGCGGCCTGAATCTGTAACCAAGTTTGTGCTGGTTCTCTGGAGGGTAAAAAGCCATGTGCGTCAGCATGAATAAAGGGCTCAATCATCAGCAACATCTGCCGGGAACGCAAGGAAGCCCAGCATCTATAGATGATAGACAAAAGGACTATTGGCCTAAACTCATTGGGTTTGTGTGCTCCCTCTGTTTTTGCAATGGCTATGACTAAACCCTCAAGCAGTTGGGCCGGCCAAGAGGTTTTGCCATCTTCAATTGCAGTCAAGAGCTCCAAGAGTTTGAGCGTATGAGCAGTGGGGAGATGTAAAAGGTCAAGTTTTGCCCAGCCATCTGCTCCACGTGCTGCTGTGGGTCGAAACCTTCGAACCGAGCCCAACCAGTCATCCACAGTCAACGGTGGCAAAGTCAAAGGAAGTGTAGGCATAAACGCCTGTACAAAACTTGCAATTCTATGCCAAACATCTTCGCTCAGCTGGCCTTCAAATTGCCAGCGTGGTTTCCAAAAATTGATGAGACTTGCATGAACTTCGCCTGTGGTGCTTGTATGAGCATGAAACTCAATGACATCACCCGCAGAGACTGTCAACGGAGGCTCCAAAACAAGCAGTTCTTCAACCATGCCCTTGATCTTGAGAGGTTTGCCCGCATGGTACCATTGGCCAACTTGATCAACAGGCCCTGGTTTGTTCAGAAGCACACCATTTGTTCCCGCCCTAACCGCTAGAATCTCAAAGGAGTGGGTAACCCAAAAAGAATCAACCTGGTCAGGTCGAGGCTTGCGCAAATCTTGAAAAAGGGCCTTCATCGTCTTGTCATATTTGGCCTGCAAGATTTGCTGTCGTTGGGACAGGTGCCACTTCTCAAATTGTCTAAAAGTATGATGGAACGCCTGGTAGATCAAAATGGCATGTTGTTCTCCTGGAGGTGTCAATGGAAGAGCTCCAAGTGACACTGCAAAATCCTGTTTGAGCCACCATTCAGAGAAAGAGCCCTCAAACCCACGGGCATTACGGATGGCTGACCACAACTCAATTCTGTATTGTACTGCAGCTAGATGGGTCTGACCAGCACAAATGGCGTGCCGGTAAGACTGCAAGCGTCTCAGTTGTTTGAACCAAACAATGACAGCTTTGCAAACTGTGTCTGCCATCAACTGCTCCTCGCCCGGTCGGCTCGCCCTGCATGTTCTGGGTGAAGGAGTTAATTTGGCAGGATGAAGTCGTTGTGCACGCCCACAGTGCGCAGACGACAATGTACCCCTTGGTGGTTCACCAACAAAGCCATCAAGTGAACGCTCGAAAGATTTGGAGATTTCCATCAGCTGCTGTGTCGAGTCTGAGTGGTCAGGGATCTGAATGGTGTCACATGAAGAGTGCCATTCTTGAAGTGAAACTTGTTCCCATGGGATTGTTCTCGGACGAGGCCAAGTACTAATAGAACAAGGTAGCATGCCAACATCTAGATGAACCATCAGTGATGCATGGTCATGGAAAACTTCAGAAACTTCAACTTTGGCACAAAGAGCCGATGCCATGGGTGAGAGCCAAAGCAGGTCTCGTTCAGTACTGCCTTTGCAGGTTGGCGTGACAGCTTGTGCCCACCTGTCATGAGCCATGTCTTGTGCCGATTGATAGCCATAAGCTCGCCAGGTGTCAAAACAGGGTAGCTCACGTGGTCCAAAATTGAAGTCACCTGCGATGATGACAATGCCAGGCAATCCAATGACGAACTCTTTGGTGACACTATTCAAAAAGTCATTCGTCAATGTGGTTGCCTTTGGCCAAGTAGGACCACGAGGAAGCCCATAAAAACTGACCATGGTGATCACATGGCCACTGACGTAGTGCTGAGTGGCCAATATACGGCCAGAGGCCCAGAGCTCATCAGGCCAATCAATTTGCAAGGCTTTGGAACAAAAATCGCTTGTGCATGCGACCCCAGTCCAAGAACCTGCCCATGAGGAACGTGCTCGTAGTGGAGCTGGTGCACCAAAATGGACTCGTAGATGACGACTTTGTTGGCTAGCATGCCACTTCAAAGATTTGGCCGCTGATTGCTGCGTCACTTTGGGGAGCTGTGTCTCAGAGTAACTCCAGATTCCGCTGCCTTGTTCAACAGCAAGGAGTTCTTTTCCCCGGAGTCCTCCTGGGTTCGTTGTGCCTATAGTCAGCAGACCTTCTGGTCCTGGGTGAAGTGCTTCACCGATTCGTAGTCCATTCAAGCCTGTGTCCCAAGGTGAGAAGGGCATTTGGACATCGAAGGAACACATGTAGGGCTCGATGTCATTGGAATAGTCCATTGATTCAATGCTGGAACTCTGAACCAGGAAGATGGGAAAGACCATCAAAAGGAAAATCCATCGACAGAGACCTGTAAAAAGAGGAGGACCTGCAGGATACAGGCTATGGCGTTTTCCAAGTCCACATGAAAACGCCGCCCCCCATAGTCATTCACTGCGTTGCTTCTTGGCGAACATGGCCTCAAGCTTGTCAAAGCGAGTAGCAAAGTCCGCTGACATCTCGGATTGATGACTGGCAAGCGTTTTCTGCAGGGTTTGGCTGAAGGTATCAGATACCTTCTGAACTTCTTGATGGAGACCTTGAAGATCTTGCTGATGAGTGCTCAGAGTGTAGTTGATGGTCTGGATAGCCGTCTCCGTGGCAGAAGTAGCCTGCCCAACTTGAGTGAACCACTGGTTGAACTGAGTTTGCTGCGCTTGAATTTCGCCCATGGTGTGTTCGATCTTGCGAAAACGCTCTTCATTGGCATTGTGCTCTGAGTCTTCCATATCAACCTCTTTGTGCTGCTGAAGGTCGGTGAACTCTTTGCGTATGGAAGCTCGAAGTTCATCTCGCAGTTGGTCCTTCATCTCAGCGAGGTGTGTTTTGCCAGTAGCAGGCTTGAGCGCTGCTGCAGAACTGGCTGGCGACTTCCAGGTTCTCCAGGGGTCTTCCGTAGGTTCAAGCCATGGGTCTGTGCCTGAGGAGGAGCTTGCCGTGGTAGTGGCTTCAGTGCGCATGTGATGTTGGGTCTTGTTTGAAGCCAAGAAGGTCACCGGCCGTGTGGCAGTTGGCGTCTTGGTGGTTTCAGTAATCAGAACTTCTTTGCCAAAGCTTGTGAAGATGGTTGTAGGAGGAGGCTCTGAAGAACCAACTTGCCATGAGATTCCAGCCTGCTGTCCACGGCCCGGTTGCAAAGGTTTGGCAACCCATTTGAGGTCGTTCAAGATCTTGATCCAGCGCGTTGGAGTCCATGAGGAAGGGGAAACAACTGGAAAGTACGTTGCACCCTGGTCGCAATGAAAGTGGCTTCAGGCTTGAGCTGCTTGAAGACAGACTCCTCATCCTCAGTCGCAACCCGTACTCCATATTTCTGTCGCATACGTACGAGTCCAAGGGCTTTGGCACATGTTTTGTTGGCATGAGATGCTTCAGCTGCGGAGTGTGAGGGCAGCCAGATGACTCTGAACTGATCATCAGGTTGTTGGTCTTTTCGGGGATCAAAGTAAAGACCAGCAATGGAGGTTTGGAGCAAAGGTCTGAGCACTGTGGCAGGAATTCGTAGAAAAACTGAAAAGTATGAAGCCTCATTCGCAGGAGCTCGGCCCCCTTCAATGCGTCCAAAGGACCTGCCCCATACTTCCATGATCACAGACTCAAGTTGTTCCCCAATTGGTTGGTGTGTTTTGGGGCACTCTGCTCCACATCCTAGCCCGGCACAGAGCTGGAGCGGTGGAAGCATCTTGTGTAAAAGCCGCACTGGAGATTGAATCAATTCTGTCCATTGTAGTTGGAGTTCATCACGATACACATGGAGTCGAACAACGACATTGTCGACCAGGTCGATCTGAGTCAGGTTGCCTGCCATGTGTCTGTTGACTTTTTGGTCACCCAAATTCTTGATCGTGCCGAAGATGAGGACCGGTTCGCCAGTGCCTTTGTAGGTAGCTGGAAAAGAAACCTTGGTGGCATTGTATTTTTCCAGCATCTCCAGTGGCAGCTCTTCAGTAACCAGCAGCGCAAGTGCCGAAGCACTGATGGAGTCCTGTTGTTGCAGCCATTGAAGACTCTGTTGACGAGTTGCTATGGCAATGCCATGTGCTTCAGCTTCAATTTGGCTGAATTGAATCTGAGGAACCTCGTCACCATCTGAGTCTTTGAAGTTACCTTGTTGCAGGACAAGTGCCTCAGGGTCAAAGGTGGGTGTCGAAGAAGCTACTTTGTCTTGCTTCTTCTTGTTCTTGTGATTGGAGATGCCTGCCCCGTACTTTGTGATCGCATTCTTCTCAGCATGCTGAGCAAGCTCATCAGGTTGAACAAGGCGAAAGGTGATCCCTGGTTTGTTTGCTTGTTGCTTGAGATGAGCCCAGTTGTTCTTTGCGACAAAGGCTGCCAAGATAGCAGGGACTCCGAGCTTCTGGATAGCCTGGTTGGCACGTTCAGCGGCTTTTGGTTCAGGTACTCCATGAGCAATCAACAGAGCTGTCAACTTGGCAAATTGATCCGTGCTGAGAGTAGTAAGCCCAAAGGCAATTGTGCTCCCTTGAGGAAGTGACAAGCTAAGGAGCCAGTCGTGTACAAGAGAAATGGATGAGGGTAGAACCACAAATCCAAGGTTCAGAAGCCCCCCGAAGTTTGCCAAAGCGATTGTGCCACAAGTGTGCGCATGAATCTGTGGAAGTCCAAAGTCCAATTGTGGAGGGTAAAATCCAAACCCAAGGAGATCCACAAACACTTTGGCAAGGTGGAATGCCGCATCTTCATTGATGTTGAATCCGTCATAGTAAGTCCAAAGCAGCACATGGCCAATGAGGCGGCCGTGGAGCAAAGTCCAGTGCCCCTGTGCTGCGAAGATGCAAGCTATCTCCTCCTCAAAGGATGCGCTCAGATGTGACAGTTGCATATTGGCTGGGTGACCTTGTAAAAGTTCATGGACTTGCGCTGGATGAAGTACAAGCAATGTTCCATCATGTCTATCCGCTGCAGTAAGGAGTTGTTGCATCCCAAACCAAATGTGTTCCTCATGGAGACCAAGTCGTGGTTGATCTGTTTGCCATTCATGGATGACCCCAGTTGCATAGATGACGCCGTTTGTGGACTGCTGGTGCGTGATCCAATCATGTAGTTGGCATACACGTTCAGGCGAAATCCAAGTGCCTGGTGTCAAAAACTGATAAAGATGAACCAGCGCAATGGTGCCACAAGTGTGAAGGTCAATCTGAGGAGTGCAGCAGCAATGACATGGTGGGTAAAAATCCAAACCCAGGACGCTGGAGATGGAGCTGGCCAAGTCCAAGGCTTCTGTCGCATTGACATAGAGCAGTCCATCGCTGTGGATCCAATGAAGTCCATCATGGTGCAATTCGCCCCACAAGAGAGTCCAATGTCCTCGTGATTCAAAGATGCAAATGATGTGGCCGGAGGAATTTGCAAAATCCAGTTGCAGCTGTTTCGAGTGCAAGATGGTAATCCAATCATGTTGAATCGCAGCTGCAAGTGCAGGGTGAATCAGGAGTGCATGTTTGGCTGGATGATGAGTCTCGTGAAGCAAAGAAAGGATGCCATTCCAAACTTGTCCATCGTGAAGTCCACTGAGTGCTGAGTGACCGCCATTTGCCCAGCGAAAATGACCCTGTGGTTGGGTCCAAGGTTGGTCTTCAAGTGTGATGACACTCATCGGATGCCATACTCGAAGGTCAACTGGAAGAACGTGTCCACGTACATCAAGGACTTTGCGAATCAATGGCAAGCTCATCTCAGCCAAGATCTCGAACAGAAAGCGCCCCGGTTGTACAAAATGAACTTGAAGTTCCCCTCTGTGTTGCACCGCTAGGGCAATTGGCTGCTGTGGCATGGTTCGATTTGGTAGGCCACTCTGACAACGAATTTCCAGATTGCCCGTGAAGTATTCCAGGAGTTTGTCAGCTCTGGTCAATCGTTGGTTGTTTGCCCATATAGTGCAACTCTCATTCCAGCCTAGTGAAATGCGTTCAGCTTGAAGAAGTTGTTGAACTGTCGCACCATTGTGGCTCAATGAGAGGTCCAGTGCAGCACCAAACGCATGAACTGCAATGGTATGGGTCGGCGGAATGGCATCCCCAAAGTCAAAGTTGATCTGTGCCAGCAGTTCTTGGAGGTAAAGCCACATCCAATCTTCAACGGCTGGCATTGGATCTTTGTTCATGGTCAATGAGTGGTTCTGTTTGAGATGTCCATAGATCCACAAGGTTTGGATTGGCGAAGCTACAAGTCCAAGGAGTGCCAAACTAGTACGCAAGTCATTGGGATATTGAGTCGAATTTGGTAGGCCCAACAAAAGACCAGCTTCTTTTGGATGCAAGTATCGTGGCAATCCTGTCTTTCTGGAGATGACATAAAATCCTCTGAGGCCCCCTCGTCGCAAAGTGATTTCATGAAAGGCTGTAGAGCGGCAGCCACATGGACAAGGTCCAAGAGCGTTGGCGTATGAATGCAAAATGGTGGAGGCTTTCCCTTGCAAGTCCAAAAGTCTCACATCGTGTCCATACTGCACATCATGGAATCGCTCCAATTCAAACTGGGTCAGTTGAAGTTCAAGTTCTTCTGAGAGAGTCCAACAGCCCCAATTGGGAATGATTGCCCCCACGTGATCGAAAGGAGATTGAAGATTCCATGGTTGGAGGCCAATTTGATTCCAATGCTTGGGGATGAGGAGAGCCCACCATCTGTGTCGCCTGCATGGCCATAGGTCTTGGAGGTCCAGTGTGGTGGTTAGGACAACCCATCCCATGGCATCAGCAAGTAGGTCAAGACCTGCACGAACTTCAGGATTTTGACCTGCAGCGGGGGTGCACTCCAGGATCAGTGTCTGGACCTGGGTCATAAACACAATGTGAAGTCCATGCCATAGGACTTCAGCACGTGGGTCTGCAGTTCCTCGTTGGGATCCTTGAAAAGAATGTGGCTGGCATGGAAATCCCATGAGAGCCGTGCCAGGTGGTTCTTGACATTCTTGATGGATACGCTTGGCAGCATCAGGCGCCGAAAGGTCCAACTGCAAAACTGACCCTTTGTGATTGGCACTAATTTGGGCTACTGCAAAAGGATTCCAATCAACCGCAACCATGGGAACAGCTCCTAAAAAGGAAGCTCCAATGCTCATGGCCCCTGTTCCAGCACACAGGTCAATGAGGCATGGAGAAAGGCAATTCCCCAAGTCAGGCACATGTGTCCACCATGAGTCATGTGTGATGGAAAGCATCAAAACGTCCTCTGTGTTACACACCAAAGCATCATAGAGACTAATCTTGCCAAAGATAAGTTCCGCACCTTCAATCAACACAGGAGTTTGCCTGGGAAGACGAAGACAGGAGTAGAGCTTCGCATCCAGCTCGCTCTGCACTTCGAAGACACCGGAGATGTGGTCACCAGTGGAAGGAAACAATGAACCAAAAATGGGGAATGCCATTGCGTGTCTACACTACCCCGATCTTTGGTTGAAAACGGGTTTACCTCTGGTAGGTATTCGGGCCGAAACCTTTTCATAACATGTATAATACAGGCAACTGCATGGTGCCGTGCTTGGCAGATGACTTTTGAAGAGCTGAGGTTATGGAATTGGAGACTTGTGGTGGTCTCTCTGTGGCTAACGCTTCAGAGCCTGTCCTTGTTTTGGGTGCTGCTGGTGGCGCTGGCTCAATGGCAGTGTCACTATTGGCATCACAAGGTTATAAGGTGAGACACTGGTGGGACATGGGAATTTGATGTCATCTTGACAGCAAGAGTCGTGCGCCTCCATTTTTTCAAGCTGATGGTTTGTAGTTTCATTCTAATCACATCAGGTGGTGGCATCCTCCAGGCGCGCTGAATCGCTTCGACTCTTGGCCAAGCATGTCAAGCCGTGAATTTCTAAGACCAATCACAGTCTTGTCAAGCATTGAACACGATGACTTGTCGGCAGAGGTAAGAAGACTTGGTGATTTACTATTTATCATTCCTCAATGATTTTTACCGCCCATTTTTCCAACCCCACTTGAGAAGATAAGGATAGGATAAGGATTCCTGAGGGGCTGCAGTAGCGGTTTGAAGCATAAGACACGCTGAGCAGGAACATATTTGGAGGATCTCGGTGCGCATGATCCTCGGTTAATTGAGTCATTTTGTTCGGGCACACCCTACATTACATTACACACACACACATATATATATACACACGCATGCGATTGCGTTTGCATTTCTCAAAGAAGATGCCGGGAATGACAACAAGTGAATTGCATTGGTTGATTCAGCTTGTTTTGCAATCCTTTTTCGTGTTCAAGAGGTCATGGTTGTGATTGGTGTTTTCCCATGTTCCCCCAATATGAGCTTGTACGAGGATGTAATTGGAGCATTGGAAAGTGCCTTGGTTGCCAGATTGGCTTTTAATATCAGTCAAGGAGGCACTTCTCAGAGGAGCAAACCAAATAGCTTGCACAGCAACGCATTATACGGTCCCTTTTCGCAGCTGAGGCAATTCAAGGCCATTACAAAATCAGAAGTGGTCGGCTGTCCTGGACTGTGCTGGTAGCCCGGCCCTGGGCACAGCCCTATCACAGCTTCGCTACCAGGGGGCAGCAGCTTGTATTGGAGTTGCTGGAGCTGCTACCCTGGAGGCCAGCTTGATGCTTGGACTTCACTTGAATCTTGTATCATGGGACGATGGGACTTGGATTTTGGACTCGTAAAGGATTTCCAAGCCTTCCTAGCTGCTAGCTTTCATTCTGTGCTTTTGGATCGGAGATCTTGGCTTGTACCGCAATGTTTTAGCTAGCTTATGTACGTATCCTTTTTATCTGCCTGTTGGCTTGTTGTTTTTTCTTTTTTGTTTGGTCTGAATCTTTGTACTGTATATTTTTTAATAATTATAAACGTTTTTGTGCCCCCGTAGCCGGTGTTGGCTCAGGTATCCTTTTGTCCTACGAGGCGTGCGCCTTCTGGGCATTGACGCCACGTTGCCTTGGAACGTGCCGGGCTACAGCGACGACCCTGCAGTTTGGCAGAGACACAGACAGTTCCGCTTGGACGTTTGGAAGCGCATTGAGCAAGCTGCCAGCTTGGAGGCAGAAAAAGTCACCCAAGATGAAGATCGCAATAGTTGAACCCCTTAGGTCACCGGTCACCTACCTTCTTGAAACGCATCCATGTCAGTATTTCTACCAGACCTCGCTCACTGTGGCGTCAAGCTATCACACTTGATCCAAGTGTTTTTTGCTTCAGGCTCTTGACAAGATGCATGAAGCTACCATTGCATTGGGTGATTTGCCGCAGTGGACAGAGACACTTAGTCTTATATAAGGCCATATTTTTTTCATCTTTATTGATGTTTCTTTTGGATATTTCGATATTTGTGCGAACTTCTTGCCACCAGTCCTGGGATATTTTGGAAGATGTGGGTAGGATAAACCCCTTGAAATGACACTCACAAGATCAATTCCCAGTTGTTTATGATTATGAGTTGTTGTTGTTGTTGTTGTTGTTGTTGTTGTTGTTGTTGTTGTTTTTTTATTAAAGCACATGTACATGTACATGTTACATATCCGAAAACATGATTAAAACATGTCCAGGAAAATCTTAGCAGGAGAAGTCCGCGGGCAAGGTTGATCAAAGCTAGAATCTGCTAGAAAAGCACGCCATAGCAAGCCAGCACGTGGAAGAGGTGGAGTGGAGCACAAAGAAGTTTTGCTCACTTTGAACCAGCACCAGAGAGAACAAAAAAAAGTGCGGCATTGAGATGCCATTCACTGCAAGGGTTCCAGTTTGCTAGCTGATTCTTAATATATTGAAGTAGAATGGTGTTGGTGGCTTGATGGTGTTGCCTTGGTCTTTCTTCAGAACTGAGGTTTGGCAACGGGAAGAATACCTTCCAGTGGCCAGTCAAAGTTCGCCAAAGTTTTCCTGGGCTTGGGCACCTAGAAATCTGAAGCACGAACCCCTTGCAGGAGCGACCTAAGCACCAGGGCTGTTTGATGCCTTTATGAGGGAAGCACCGCATGGCTCAACGAGTGCTTTCAACCCAAGCCCCTGCTTCTACCCACATTGCCCACAACGAGAGAATTGCCCAACTAGACACCCACACTGCGGGGCTTGTGACAATCCTCTACACGCTGTACGCCCCAAGCACGGTTGCCAATGCTGACGAAGATTTTGAACGCAAAGAAAGTTTCTGGTCCACTTTAGATACTATCCTTGCCTCTCATCCTCACCATAAGAAGATTCTCTTGGCAGGAGATTTAAGCTCCCGTCTACATACTAACCTTGATCCATCTCATTATCACATTGGCCCTCATTTCTGGGGCAAGCCCCAACATATTGCCGATCACCGTAGAGACAGTGCAGAATATCTCCACGCCTTCCTTATGTCTCACTCCTTCATTCTTCCTTATACTTTTATCCCTTCTCCTGCTCGTAAAAAAATCACATACAAAGAACTAACTCACCGGTCCAAATGATGATCTCCGCCTCACACACGAGCTGCCTTTCATCGCCGGCTGCACACACAATGTTTCGCGCTCCGGCTTCCTCCCCAACACAAGTCCCATGCAACAGTCATGCAGCCACTAATTACAATACGTTTTGCAACCAAAGATTACAAAACACAATGTAACATCATGTAACTGCAATGTGCAAGAACGCACAAAACACATCGAAGCAGCCATGACAGTGCGGACTACTCGGAGCCTGTGATCTACTGTTATGTGATGTAGCGTTCTTGTGATGTATTGTTTTGGGGTGCATTGTTATGTGATGTCATGTGATGTGATGTATTGTCATGTGATGTATTGTGATGTGATGTAATGTTATGGGATGTACTGTTTTGTGGTGCACTGTTATGTGATGTATTGTTTTGTGATGTATTGTTCTGTGGTCTATTTTGATGTGATGTATTGTTTTGTGATGTTTGTGTCATGTATTGTTTTGTGATGTATTGTTCTGTGTTGTATTGTGATGTGATGTATTGTTATGTGATGCGTTGTGATGTGTTGTATTGTCATGTGATGTAAATTCACTTGAATAAAAACCATCCAAAACTCGGAAGATTGCTTCCCAACTTCCTTTGATTAAGTTGTTTTCTGGTGGAGCTGAAAGGGACACTGTTTTTGCCCATCATATATAATTCAAAACACATATATAATAATATAATATTTATTAATTTGTAATTATATATGAGAATAATGAAGTATGTACATTATGTATATTATTGTTTGCTTTGTCGGCCACCAGTTTGAAACTCCAAGCAATGGACACTCATTGGAATCCATGGGATCCCAAATGCTGTGCAGATAAGGTCGCGCCAGGCCAGTTGCCCTGTGCCACCATTGGTCGAGTTTGGAGTACCATTCAAATTCAGCGTGAATTCTATATTTTGGAGTCTTATAGTCTTATACCACTTGTCAGATGCAACTTGTTGAATGCCATTTTGGTTTGCTGCGCGAGAGGCCCAAAGTTACACTGCAGAGGTGGAGCAGTCGGGATGCTCAAGAGACATTTGATTCAGTGGTGGGTGGAACATGCTGGAGCTACTGTCCCAGTACCCGCTTTGTTTGCCACCCACAGGGATTGTGCGACACAGCCCAGCCCACTCACATATGGAGTTATCTATTTAAATCCATACATTACCCACTGATGTCTCAAACTTCAAAGATTTCGAACGTCTCGTTGCGTGATCAACATTGGATCGTGAAGGCCCAATTTGCAGTTTGCTCCTTTGGAATTTTAAACGTGCTGATTAGTTCAGTTTGAAATGTGCACAATAGGCATTGCTGTCGACATGCTGAGGAAATTTGAGCTCCACCGGCCAGTGCACCCATTTCAATTGGCCTGGCGTGTTTGTTCTGCCCTCAGAAGACTTGTTCAGTCACTCGTTTGGTCTTGCTTCAAGGCTCGCAGATTGAACAGCAGCACCGACGTGTTTTAGATGGGAAATAAATGGAAATAACCCAAGGCCTTGATCATGGCGATGCTTCCAGCAGTTTCGGCATAGGCCACTGCCAGCTTTGCGTCACATCGACTCATGCGCCATCATGGGCCATCATGGGCAGATGCAGGGTCTCGTTTTGTTGCTCAGTCAGCGTGGTCACGGGCATGCTAGTTGATGACAGTCTTCAATCCGTCTACCGTGTTTCAAAAGAGAATATACTGCATGATACTGCATGCATTTATTTGGCCCTTGTTGTTTGGAATCCGGCAGGCAATTTCCGATCTCCAGCTGGTTTGGTGATTTCCTGCCACGAACTTGTGCGAACATTGACTGGCTGACTATCCTTCGCTTGCGTTTACATCACCGGAGCTGCCTTGAACTCTGAGGCCCATCGAAAGGTGCATACCAGCGCTTGCAGAAGAGTCAGGTATGGAGTGAGGGCGACATGATTCACATCATTTCACATCGAAATCCAAGTGACAAGTGCATCATTTGTCCATCGTTTTCTCCAGCTTCAAGGTTCACTAGGGGTGTGAACAAGTGCCGACACGGTCACAAGAGGAAGACAGGGAGGAAGAGAGAGGGATATATATATATATACCCTGAACTTCCCACGTCGAAGTTTAACTTACCACTTAAGCAAATGTTAAGTTAAACTTGCTAGTCGCGTTAAATGTTAAGTTTACCCATGAAGTGCTAAGTTCTACCTCGCTCTTGTTTTTTCACACGCGGTTGTGTCCCCTGAGCTCTGGAATTCGCCACTGCAAAGTCTTCATTCTCATCCGAGAAAGCTTCAAGATTCCAACTTCGCGCGGTTTCGACTTCACATTTTTTGCCCATCCTGCAAAAAAGACAAGAGGCCTCAAGAAAAACATTGAAAGCACACTTAAAACAGCAAACACAAACAATAAATTTCAATCAGTCCTTTGAGAACCATCATCATATCTTCATCTCCAAAAGTGTGCACATATCGAGGGTTTTGTCCTAGGCTGTCAGCACAGAAGTTTTTTGTTGCATTCAATGATTGGGAATGCCAGGTTTTGAATTTAAGCTAAGAGTCGAAGCAGCCTCACGTAGTCAACCAGCACATGCGCAAAAGCCTCGCGAAAGTTAATTTCTCTCTTAGGTGTGGGAATGCAGTCACGATGCTATAAAAAGAGGAACATACACAAATTAAAGCGCTATCCAAGCCACATGCCATTTTGGCACCAATACCCAAGCCAGGATGCCACTCCTCCAACATGTAGGGGTTTGAAGATGTTTGAAGTGAGGGGGGCATAGTTGAAATTTCAACCAATTGAAACAGAGAGTCCTTGTACTCATGTAGTTGAGGCTCCGGTACCCCACCAAATAAGCTTTTCCAGCTTCTTCAATTTGCTGAGATTGCTCAAGGGTCCTTATCAGAACCGGATGGTTGGGGTTCCTATTGTTGTATTGTAGTTTAATTCAAATATAAATTAACTAAATTTCGACGTGGGAAGGATCAGGGTCTAAATCTTTCTAGGGCTATATACAATACGTACAATACGTACAATGTATGCTAAGGCCTATCATAATCAGAATTATTACCACATTTCCCCATGGCCTAGTGGCACCGTGCAAGCCGCGGCCGCGGCATCATTGCTGGCGAGCTGCAACTTCCGAGAGGCCCGCTCCGTGAGTCCAAAGTACCGGTTGACACCCCTCCTTGGAGGATAGATAGGATAGGATCTAATGGGCTGGCATCCACAAGAATAAGTGGCGGCCATATATCCACAATTTTGTTTAGTACATTTTGGGGGCTATGATAAATACCAGGTAAATGGTTGAATAATACCGCACCAAATTATGTCTACCTGTAAGGGAATAAACATATCAAAATTGCATGTGACCCCTAGTCTGAATCAGGGCCATGCATCATTGTAGATTCAGTCAGATCAAAACGCTCATCCAGAATCAAGTTCCCTGGGTTGGCTCTGATTTCAACAATCTTGGCTAGCAGCCATTCAGATAATACTCTCGCATTGTAGCCTTTCGCGTTGAGAAAGTGTCCATAGTCTTTGCGATTTACGGTCTTGTATGTAAAGCGTTTCTGGGAGCACTGAACTTTGTGGATCTTGCGCCACTGGACAAAGTCATCAAAAGCTGCGTTCAAAACCCTGGGCCAATCATCATCGTCATCCAACCGGCCCCAGACGTGCATGTGGACAAGCATACCCCTTGGATGGTGGTGAAGATTCCCCGTAAAAGTAAATACCCTTTAAAGGCTAAAGGATGTTCAATTTGCCCATCGAAAAAATAGAGTTAAAACATGCGCGGGAAAACATTCCCCCTAATATTAAATGCCCGTTATGAATGGCTTCCCAAAACCGCAATAATTCAGGGTCATTTCATATTAGGAGGAAGTAATCCAATGCCAGGCTGCAAGGTGGAACCATTGCTGACCCCCAAAAGACCAAGGTTGAGAATATGAAGCGTACAATGTTTTATCAAAGAGACGTGGAAGAAGTAAAGGTCCACCAAAGGACCTCAGAGTTAATTGAGTTAGGGCCCGTAATTCCCAAATTGAAGTTGGTAATTTTGCTCTTGATTGAATAGGGCCACCCCCAACAAAAATGGTTCTGTCTTTGAGACCTACGTACTCTGAAAACACTATTCTTCGGGGCCCATTTAATTCCGCAAAGAATAAGAGGGGCTATATTGCCACTTGAGTAGATATTTGTCATCCCAAAAATCACCTATACCTCACCTCAAAACTATAAATCCTTTCCAATATATTCAAGCCACACATCTCCTGCGGGAGCTCCTCAAAAAGAAATTCCTCAGTGCTACGCCTTGTAGATATCCAGTCATCGTAGTGTAAATAGTTCAAATGGTTTTGGTTTGTGCAGGCTTGGCAACGAAAACATACCTCTTTTTTTCTCCACCAGGATGCGTGTTGAAATATATTTCGAAACCATGCCTGGTCTCCCCGAAGTTCGCTGACTAGAAACCTACGGCCATTCAGGCCATTTTCAGCCAGCTGATTCAAGTTGTCAGTAATGTACCGAAAAACTGGATACAGCGTTGCCTGCATGTTGAGCACTCTGTCACTTTCAA
Organism: Cladocopium goreaui; assembly: GCA_947184155.2. Taxonomy (NCBI): domain Eukaryota; class Dinophyceae; order Suessiales; family Symbiodiniaceae; genus Cladocopium; species Cladocopium goreaui. Next base: position 174,526 of record CAMXCT020000857.1, on the reverse strand, counting down.
TACTGAAGAGAAGATACTTTGCAACTCTTGTCACTTTTGGCCGGAACAATGGCAAGGACAAGACAATCCCATAGATCTGGTTGGTGGGTGCGTTGATCAACCCAATGCAAGCTTCATCCCCATAGATCCCCACAGGCCAGACTTGTTGTGCACATGCCTGGCGAAATCGTTTGGTGCTCAAAGCCCACTCATCCCCCATGTTGTCTAGATGTTCCCAAAAATTTGCCACCAACGAGTCTGGCAGGTGGAGGCCACAATGATGAATCAAATACTCTAAGATTTTCGATGGAGACTGGACCGGCAATTTCATAGTCCCTGCAGAACCATCAGCACAAGTGACCCCCACTTCGATCATTTCAGATTCCTTAGTCACATCACTGTGAAAAGGGAAAATGAAAATGCTACTTAAGGGTTGGTTGACAATGTTTCCAACATCTCTAAAACTAAAACGAAACTAAAAATAACATATAAGCCAAGAAATCAATCGGGAGTGGATTTTGTTTGAAATAATCTCGAGATTGGTTCCTGCCCAATTTATAGCCAGCAAGCTTGGCCGTAAATGCAGTTGTGCCACCTTTGGCTTCCTGAGTTAGGCATTTAGCCTAAAATAAATGCATCATTCCCGACAAACCAATGGAGAACTGCAGACAATCACGGCTGTCCTGGTAGGTTGTTCTTGCTGACCTCATGGCTGCTGCAGCGCTGTCCTCAGCACGTGGTACGCCAGGTGATGAACTTGGGACATATGGATTGGTGGTAAGTATATAACCTATGTAGCCAGTACGTGTTTTTCTGACATATCATATTGCTGACAAATGTCACCTGAAGCTATTCTTTCGGCAAGTTCCCTTTCTAAAGGGCCAGCTCCAACATCATCACCTGCGAGGGTTCTCATTGAAAGATTAAAATTCTTGGTGGTTGTTTCCTAGCTGTCAAGGTGGTAGGAGATACATGTGTGCACCCAGGCGAAGGCCATTTTTGTCTTCTCGAATGCTTCCATTGTATTGGCCACAGTAGGACCATGGCTTCAGAGTAGTTTACTCTGTACTGTATGATACTCGATGTACTGTTCTCTTGGTCAACTCTGGGAAACCGCAGCTTGGCTGATGCAAATCAAATTTCCCCATAGTGCAAATTTTTAAGACCTTGAAGTTCTGTAGTTTAGTTGCACAGCGGTTCAGAGCTAGGTAGGTGGCAACTCCTAAGCATACCCACGGCCAGAATGGTGTCCCCCGCTCAAGCAACCTGGTCAATCTGACGCCCAGGTTGGGCCCCTGACACCCTGTGGCCGGAGCAAGCCTAAGTGCCTTTCTCAGAGACATCAACGGAAAATGTCAAAACTTGGTTTGCCACCCTTGCCCCACGAATATCATCGAACCAAAAAAATGTATACAATTTGGGGTGATCACATTTGAAGAATATTAATACCTGGGCAAGTTCGACCTAGCACCTACTTGGAAGCCTTTTTTGGCTTTTTCATCTTCAATGGTTCACAGGCCATCTCCAGGTCCTTGCGGGCATTCCCACAATCATCCACCATGGCCTCTGTAACCTGGCCAGGAAACCAAATAATCACCATTCACTCTAATGTGCTTAGACAACTGGATTCGGGAGAATTGACAAAGCCAATGGAATAAAGTTAATTGGCAATTCAGCGCAAACATTAGTTCCATCCCAATGACAGTTGAAGCGCACCTCGGAACTTTCCACAGCTTTTTGCAGGGTCGTCCGGCAATCCTGCCAGCAGACTGAATGGTTTCTTTTTGGATGTCGTTGGAAGCTCTAGTGGGTCTAGCCTCTAGCTTGGACATCTTTTCTTCCACGTCATCTTTCACAGAGCTTGCGTAGCGATCACTCCTTGCATGACAGGAGCTTGATTAAGGGGCTCAACTGAATTAGCACTTTGACATGGGAGCTAAGCCGCACACAGCGACGACAGATTCGGCTTCAGGTCAAGGGCCCACTTGATCTTGCTGCTGGCGTCACTCAAGGCCTGGCCAAACAAGGGTTGACGGACAATCGGGTTAAGCGATTAGAGCAAGAAAAAACTTGGAGGGGTGGCCTTCTTCGCTGTCTTGAGGAGTTTCTTTTTTATCTCGGCATCATGTTTTTTCTGCTCTTCTTCTGCGGTCGGCTCTTTGGATTCCTGTTTGACCTTCTTGCTTTTCTTTGCTTTTTTGCTTTTCTTTTTGGGTTTCTTTTCTGGTTCCTTTTCTGCCTCAAGAGTGGATAAATATGTACCCCTACACTACCACCATACATAGATCCAGGAATGAAAGCATGTATCACTCCTTGTCTTCTTTCTTGTCTTTCTTACTCTTCTTCTTTTTCTTCTTCTTCTTATCAGACGAAGACGAGGACGAACTGGACGAGTCCGACTCATCCAAACTTTGGTACAGCTTGTCAAGTTCTTCTTCGTGGCTTTCTTCATGGGCATCATCAACAAGGGTCAAAAACTGCATCATCTCCTGGATATGATCATCAGTGAGTAGAAGCTACGATTGCACTATAGCTAGCACAGTTTCTTGACATGTTTTTTTTCGAAATCATAATGCCACCGGCCGTCCTGGTTCCCTGGCAGCTCGGGGTGTTCTCTGGTCTCACGTTCTTTCAATTCAGGGTCAAGGAGCTTCCGATTTCTGATAAGGTTTCCGTTCTCTGCCCCAAAGCGAGTGTCCATTTCAGGAGCAGTCAGCCACTTGCGGACCCCTCGACGGGTTGTCGAGTGGCGTTCCCTGATGGAAACAAGAAACTTGCTCTTCTCCCATTGGCCCTCACTGCACGACGCCCAGGCATCGTACAAGATACTGTTCATAGATTTGCCTTAGCATGCTGAGAATCTCAGATCTAATTTGCAATCAAGATCGATATATCATTTCAAAAAAAAAAACTTGACTTGTGACCTTTTATATAGGGGTTCTTGGCTTGGAACTCACTGGGCCAACCAAGATACTGCCATGGGCAGCCTGCGCCATCTTTCTCAGTTCAGGTGGTGTCGAAGGATCTTAGCTCACGCGCGCATGTGCAGTAATTTACATAGGACATCATAGGACCTAAGAATAAGTACATGTGATCCACATATATTGTGAACTCCAACGGCTAAGGCTAAGATTGATGCTTCGCACATTTCTGAAGTATCGCATATACCTCGCATGTGCTGCTTTTCTCCTTTCTTCGATCTCCTCCAGTCTTGCTCTCTCTGCCTCATCCTCTGCCTCCTGTGCCGGGGCACCTCCTGAATCTCCTGGCTGTTCTTGGTTACTTTCTACTTTCATCGCCTCTTCCTTGTCTCCTTCCTTTCTTTTCTCTCCGTCTCCGTTTTCACCTTCCTTTGCCTTCTCTCCGTTGTCTCCTTCCTTTTCTCCTTCCTTTGCATTCTCTTTGTTGTCAACTTCCTTTGGTTTTTCTTCGCTTTGCTTATCTTCATGTTCTCCTGCACGTGCCTTTTCTGCCTTTTCTTCCTTGCCTTCATCTTTCTTTCCTTCATTCTCTCCTTGTCCTGGGTGCTTTTGAACTTCACTTTCCTGTCCATTGTTGACACCGAGATTGGGGCCAGTAGATTTGTCTCCTGCCACGGCAGGATCTTGCGACAATGGATCAACGAGATCACCTGTCCAGGCGCGGCCCAGCTGGTTGGCAAGGGCTTCCACAGAGTCACTCCTGGAAAGACTTCCTCCAGATGACGAAACAGTAGCAGGGGGCGAAGTGGTGTCAGATTCAACACTTGTTTTTGCCGGGGTCGATACATCTGGGCTGTTGGGTCCATCTTCCCAAGGCGTTCGTTGGGCATTGTAGGCATCCCAGTCATAAGAGTGATATACATGCCATTTGGATGTGTTGTCCCAATAGCATTGGTTCCACTTACTTGGACGCCACCCAACAGGTGGCCATTGGTACTTGTCCCAATTGGTCTCGTCCTCTTCACGCCACTGCGAGTAGGCACCCTCATACGGTTCGTACGGCATTGTGTCTTGAGTGTCCATGGATCGTTCAGTCCCTTTGCTGAGAAGGTCATGATCATTTTTGTCCTGATCCCCACCTGGCGTCTTTGGCTGCATGTCCTGTTCCGTGGGCTGCATGTCCTGGTCCTTTTCCTTCTGTGATCCTTCAGTGGTGGGCCTGGCGGCTTTCGGTACTTGGTCTTTGCCTTTCTTAGCTTTGATCTTTTTGATCACGACTATCTTCTTTTTCTTGGGTCCTTCCTTATGACTTTCACCACCTGTACACTGACATTTTTTTATTTTTGAACTGCACGTGGGAGATTTGTTTAAAATTAAGTTCCCAAAGCAGAGGCCTCCATTTCCGGGTGAGGGCAGCTCTGCGCTTTTCCTGGCTAACTTGGACCGGGATTGCCAAAGTAATGGGATGTGTCAAATGAAAACAGGCAGGTCTTCCAAGTAGCAACAAATTGAGGAACAAAAATGAATACATGCCGGTCAATCTGGTCAACTTCAAGCGTCGGGGAAGTAGCTGTCTCATCTGGATTTGCTTTCCCCAACAGTTCCACCCGTTTTGCTTTAAAGGCTTTGCTTTCTCAACTAAACGTTGTAACTGATCCTCCATGGTCTCACGGGGGGGAAGGCTGGCACCAAAATGGCTGCAGTTTGATTGAGTAGGGTTAAGAATCGATCAACATTTCAATGGTGCCAATATCTTCATTGCATTACTTTTTGATTACTGAAACAAGTCTAGCACAATCGGAATTCCTTTTTTCCGTTTCCTTGCGAGTTGCTCCCAGAAACTGAGAGCGGCAAGTACAGATCAGAAGCATTCCCCAACATGTGGGATGGGCCATCCGAAAAATCATCACCAAAAATTCAGAATTTTTGGGGTACCTACTTCACGGGTACTTCACGGGTAAACTTGCCATTTCACGGGTAAACTTGCCACTTCACGCAAACTTCACGGGTACTTCACGCGGTGTTTTTTTTTGGGTTCACCACAATTTTCCCAAAATGTTTTCAACCTGATGATTTCTTCCAGAATACCCCTTAGATTCCTGACCCACCCCTGTTCGACCATCATCCGTGTGAAATCCACACAGCTGGGTTGTAGGCGGCGTTGAGAAACACCACTTTCCTCCAAAGTTTGCTGAAACTATCACAGCTATTCCCACTCAATCACAAATATTGAACCAAATTGTTTTTTTTTCTGGTTTCTTTTCACAGGTATGCTGGAGGAGTCAACCCTGAATTTCTAAATTTTCTTGGTTTCTACCAAGATGGTGATGGTCATGTAATTCCATCAATATTTTGCCCAGTACAGTTGCCTGGACTTGGTGAGAAACTGACGCAACTCCTTCAGGTTGGCCTTCTTCCATGCGCCGGGACGGCGGGCCTCAAGGAGTCAGCTGTTGGGCTGGTTGGCTGTGGATGGATGGGCCTTAGGATCCTACAAATTTAGCTTTCTCCCGCTTAAGCTTCATGAAGCAGCTTTTGACAATAGCTTGAAGATGCATTCCTTTGGTGTCCTGGTGGCTGGTGATCAAAAAATCCCAATTGGCTAGGAGATGCCCTGTCACCACTATCCCCGAAAATCATAAATCACCAAAAAGGACCGCATATTTGTGACTTCCAGGTGTTTTTGTTAGATAGACTAGCATCCACACAGTCCAATGCTTCAAAACGAAACTGAACTAACGCAGTCCATCAAGATCTTGTGAAGCTGATAGATTCTTTCTCCGAACTGCTTTGGATAGACCTGGGTTCTTTTCAGCCCTGGCCCTCCGCTCCTGAGCGCGGATGGCATGACACCCACCCAAAATTCAAAAATAGTTCCAACATGTTGTCACTAGCATTCATTCAGCAGCTGAGGAAATGACACAGAGTAGGAACCGTCAGCTTTCTTCTTTCGAATAGTCACTTTGAGTTTCTTCGCATTCTCCCGGAGCTTCAAACGGTGCAATTTTGTGAGCTTGGCAAACAACTTGGGAAGCCATAACCTGATAACATGTTTTACATGACCCAACGAATTGGCAGGAGACAGGCAGCATATCCGATAAGGCCTGGACACTGTCCCCCAAGCCCGGGAGGGCTTCGGTGTTTGGCCTCCCCATGTAGCCATCCAACTGGGCAGGCGAAGGGAGGATCAATCTATGTAGGATCTTTATAATATGGGAATCCAGGCATATACACTACTCTAGCAACACTCTCATCTGAGGTATGGACAAGAATTGGTCCCGCCAAAGATTGGACAGATACTTGTTGATCAATTTCCCGGTGGCCACCAAGTCTGGAAACCATTTCATGGTACTACTGCATGGCTGCTCCAGGCAAGTATACACACCTCTCGCTGTTGCAAGAACTACTAGCATCAGTGCTCGGGAACAAATCCTTAGACAAGCGTCTTCGGTGACCCACAAATTGTTGCATTGGCAAATTGAAAATGTGAAGTTCAATCAAGAGCTACTTAATCATGGAGCAGCATTCTTCTCTAAGCAAAGGATCAAAGAGGCCAATTCCACATATCGCAGACCCTCATTTCCATATGGTCTTTGTTGACTTCGACCAGAAGTGGCGCGATTTATGTATACGAAAGAACCACAGGGTGGCCCCAATGTCACCAACCCATCTGGGACCACCCGAAGCACGCCCAGGACCGCGTGTGCAAAACCTGTCCTGGGCCCCAGAGGCAGCAGGATTTGGGGCTACAAGAAAGATATGTTCAAACATGTTCAAACCATTTTTTAAGTTCAGTCCTTTTGGATAGTTTGAGTAGTACTAGTGCAGAACTGTGGCCAACAACTTTTGGGCAGATCAGAATTTGATTTTAAAAAGATAGCAAACAAAACCATTCCATTGTGAGCTTCAAATCACTTCACACTTTCTGGGGTCCGCACGTTTTGCTTATGTCGTTGTGCAGTGCCCTTGCCGTGATGTCAAAAGTTTGCCTCAAAGAATCAAATGGCAAACTGATTCAAGACCGTGCTTCACTTGGTATTTTTTTTGTTGGTGGAAATCCAACAGGAAAGTTGTACAAATTAAAATGAGGCCCCAACGAATGCATTCCATGTTCACCTGGGAAATGCACATTGTACCAAATGGCCAAGGATATTTCTCAGCAGATGCACAAGCTTGCGAGTTACTTTGCCAAGGACGCGACGAAAGGCGTTAGAGATGGCTTGCTCTCCGGAGAAGACATCGAAGTTCACCAGATCCTAAGACAAAAATGTAGTATGTAGTATTTTCAATTTGATTCTTACATATTACGGTGTACTGTACTATACTTATTAAAGCTCTCACAATCTTTGGGGCTTTGGCACGGGTGTGTGTCTTGTAGCTTGACATCGCCACGAAGTCTGCCATGTCCAACCTGGAAGTCAGGGGCAAAGATGTGTAGCAGAATCGGCTTGCATGATAAATTTCCAAGAATCACCCTTGTAAATAGATCGATATAATTTCGGCTAGTATGGTAAAATCTCCAGATCCAAGTATGATATGGGAAGGTGCCTATGCTTTTGGAACCCCCCAAGTTGCATACATTGCATGTCATGGAATCAACTTTGATCGATCTAAGTGCTTGGCAGTTCTTGAGGTGCACCCAAAAAAAGGCACATAGATGCTGCACATGCCGTCAAAGCCAGTGGGCTGTTGCGCCATGCTGCAGGTGGCATGACACCGAAACCAAGATCTACTACTTGCACCAGGCGCCTGTCAGGATTGAGCCACTATATATACGTTATCATCGATCGATCAGTCTATGGGATGAGTCATGGAGACGATATCTTGACCATAAAACGCAAGATTTCACGTGACAGTACAGTGCAAACTGCCCAAAAAGTATGTTCTCCAATTTCTTCCCGGTCGACCTGCAAAATCAAAAGTCCCCAGAGTTTGAACCAGCATCGTGATTCAACCGTCTCTGGCTTTGGGCTGGAAGCTCTTTATGAAGAAACAGCTAGCTTCAAAATGGTCAGGTTTTGAAATTTCAGAATCAACCCAAATCCAGCAACCCCGAACTCTGCAAGCCGGTTGATTGAACTTGATATCTAAATAGCACTGTAGCAGCGCTAGAAATCAACATGGTGCCGTCATTCACAGCAGAGCAACAGCTAGGCCGCATGCTTCCATCCGGCAATTTGCCGGGCCAAGTCCCACCTTGGCAAGCAAGCAGGCTGGCTTTACCACCGGGAGTAGGATTTGGGCACCCAACGCTGCTTCAGGTCCACCATTGGTTGACCATCCAACAGTGACTCCGTTCTTGGCACCAACCTGAATTGTCAATATCGATTGAAAGGGCAGTTCTCGATTATGAGGTATGTGAAAAGTATGACGGGTCCAGCCTTGAATGACTTCTTCTGTGCCGTATTGATCAGTTTCACCACCAGCGGGTCCACATGGGGAATGTAGAAAGACCCTGCCAACCTAGCCATCGCAAAATCATATTTTATCCTTGTGGTTCTATTGACACAGACTGAGAATTTGACACGGTTGAGATCGGACTGCAATCGTCCAGAACCAGCCCGGGCTCCACAAATCCCTCTTCGACCGCAGTAGTCCAAGACCTGGGTTACTTTAAATCAATATTGGTGGTTTAAACTTCTTTTGTTAGACTGCTTGACCCATCAAGGAAGAATATACCAAGTTCAAAGCCCAGCTTTTTCATATACATCTTCAGGCGGAAGGGTGTAGTTGATGCCTGGAATCTTGCTCAGCGCCACCATTTCGGCTAGGTTCTTCTCGCGGCACGCCTTCAGACAATGCTGCAGAGGCAACCAATGGGTGACAGGTCTAAAGGAAACATGACTCTGGGAAAGAAGTTCCTTGCAGAACACAGTAAAAAAGCCTCCATCCTTTTTTGGTAGGTACTCTTTGCTGTCGCAGGCTTAGGCATGTCTTCCTGGAACGAGGGCAAAATTAAATAAAATTATACAACACCTTAGTTTGGCTGGTTGCAAGACTGGCACATTCCACTAAGCTGTCCTCATCTGGGGTGTTTGATCCCTGATCTTCAGTAGCTTCCCCCTGATCAGCCTTTTGTTCTTTTTCCTCCGGTTGGTTCTCAGCATCATTTCCATTGTCCTGTTCATGCTCTGGTTCCTTTCGCTTCTGAGTATTTTTTCCTCTGCCGCGGCCACGACCTTTGCCTCTGCCACGGCCACGGCGTGGTTGCTTTTCATTATCTTCTGTCTCCCTTTCTGTCTTCATAACCTTGTCCTGTTTGTCCAAGGCTGTTTGCATTTCATCTTCTGCCTCATCTCCATTGTTCTCATCATCAACCTCCCGATCCTTTTTTGCTGCCTTTGACTTCTTAGATGCCTTTTTGGGGCCAGGTTTCTGTGCGCTCTTCTCCTTGTTCATCGCTCTGAGGAGTCTTTGCTCTTCCAGCTGTTTCCGAATTGTGTCAACATCATCGGCATCGGGTGGCTTAATGTTGTCAGACTGAGCAAGGTCGGGAACTTCAGGGACTAGCGGCTTGGTATCTGCATAGGCTGCTGCTGCTGCATCGGGCTCGGGAGCTTCACCAGTGTTTTCGTTTTCCAATTCCTCTGGGCATTTTGCGGCCTTTAAGTTCTTTTGGGCTTTGGGTTCTGCAAACTCGTTCTTTCGCTTTCCAGGTAGTGAATCTACTGAAGTTGGTTCTGAACCCAAAATTCCATTGATCATCTTCAAGATCTTGGGTTTATTCTCTCTGGTGCAGTCCGCTAAAATTTCCTGGAGACCCAACGCTAAGGCTTGAGCAGTCTCAAGTGCCTCCGTGTTCTTCTTCTCGTCTGTTGCACTTACCTTAGAGGTGGGATAGTATGCTGATATCAGGGGCCCAAAAGTTGAAAGTTAAGCTTGTAACCAGAAACAAATATGAACCCTCCCCCACCTGCTTCGCATCTGTAGCCTCCTTTGAGAGGGTATCACCCTTCGAGTGTGTATCCCTGCCGTTCTTGTTGCCATGCTTCTTCTGGACATCTTCTTTTTCCGCTTCAACTTTGCCACCCTTTGTCAACTCCGGATCCTTTGGGTTGCTGTTTTCCAAGGGCTTTCCTGTTGCCTCCGCTTGCCTTGGCTCCTTTGGTACCTTTTCTTCCACCTTTTTTTCTACTTTTCTCGGTTCAACCTCCTTTGGGGCTTCTACCTTGGCTGTATCCTCTCCAACTTTGACGGGGCCTTGTGGAAAAAGTTCACGTGCTACTGGGGCAGGGGTTGGCTCTGTTTCTTCATCATCTGTCATATTTTCCTCTTCCTCTCCTTCCTCTATCAAAAGTTCAACTTCTTCTACATTGTCATCCAGCTGGGATGGTTCAGCCTTGTTATCCTTTTCCACTTTTTCCAGATCTTTCTTTAGTGTTCCTTCTGGATCCTTCTGTTCTGTTCCTTGTGGCTTCTTGTCGGGGGCCTCTGACAAGATTGACTTTTTGATTGCAAAAACACATGTATTAAACTCCACTAGTTGAGAAAACAGTGCCATACTGCATTGAAGATTCATGGCCAGCTGAACCTCCAAAGGTCTTCTGATCGATTTGGTGCGTTTCACAACACCGGCATCCTGCAAGCTCCCCCCAGAACGAGGAATCAACTTTTGAGACGAAAGAAACACAATCGAGAATGAGAGTGAGGGAGAAGAGTCTAAACGGTTGCCTTGAAGATCAAAGAAACCAGTTTCTTCAGCTTGTGCATGTTGCTGCCTTGGGACCTGCCAGCAGAATGATAGGATGATCATAACTACCGTAGTAGGTTGTTTTTGTAATCCAATCCCGCAACCACTTAATCTTAATGTTGGCGCCTAGCCTTGTTTTTTCTGTCCTTGAGTAGGCACTTAGCACTTTTGAAGCCAATGCTCTGTGCAAGTTGCCTTCGGTCCGACACCAGTCCTAAGCAATTGTGCCAATGGGAAACGGTTTGAAAGTGGTTCGCAATTTTCAAGATATTATGCAAAGTGACTCCAATGTCTTCTTTGTCTTTCGAAAGTGTCATCCGTTGGTCTTGGGCTACTTTCGCCAGAACTTCCTGGATATTGGGGGAGCCGCAAAAAAACAGGTTATATAGATGAAATATGATGGAATTGACGTAGCTTGGCCAGCCTTGCATTCTTTCTCAGTTGGCGGGTCCACAGCAAACACAGGTAGCCATGCCAATAAGAACTTGGTGTTGTTGTCACATTGCACCTGGCCACAAGCCAGTCACTCAAGAAACTGAAGTTTAAGCCCCATTGAGAAATGAGCCAGTGGTACCATCTCCTCCGACAAACCCTTTTTTGGGTGCAGGTCGATGAAGGAAAAATCCAGTGGAACCTGCCATGTGCTCAGTTGGGCACCTTAAGAGCGATTCAAAAAATATAACTGCAGTTTCACCACGTAGTCCTAAAACTCGCAGGGGACACCTTGCCATCGTTCAAAGATCGAAGTGCTCTCTGTTCTGAAATGCCTTCCTTTGCCCCTAGTTGGACAAACCTTTTCTCACGATAGCCACCTTCAGTCAGGTAGGACTTGTAGAAATCCTGGCTGGGCTCACGCACGTTCATGATTGAAATGGGGACTGTGGCAATCTCAGTTTCGCCTCAAGAAGAGCCATCCTTCGCTCGCTAGGCTTGACGGTTGGCATGCTGCTTGTGAGATGGGAGACACTGGCAGGCTGCAGCCGCCCTTGCTAATTTTGATTTTGTTGGCATTATAATTATGACTGACATGCTCATGGTTCACACTTCCCACTGTTGCTGAGCACAATGGATGCAGCCAGAAGAAAGAGCATTAGTCCAAAGTCCAGGCTGGTTTCTGACCAAAGAAAACACAGTCAAATATTTCAATCTGGAATGGGCTGGGAGGCACCTAAAGCGTACTGGTCCAGCAGGGCAACAGCACGTTTCCCTCAGACCCAGCAGATCCCTTGTATCAAGTAGATCGAGCTTGGACTAGAAAACTGCCACCGAACTCAAGAGCTTGGGTTCTGACGCTTTGCGATGGCTGCTCTCATGAATCGAAAACATGGCACCGGGTGTGGTCAAGGAAAGTCCATTTCACACCAAATACATATGTCATATCTCCCAAAAAAACAATATGTCCATATGAATCTTAACGACCTTCCAAATTTCAAAAGTTTAATATTGTTTATCAATTTTGTTGAGTTGAAATCCTCGACAATCTGGCTTTGAGCCGCTGATCTCCTGGAGGCCTGCTGGCAGGGGACTGGTGACCAGGTGAGTGATGGGATATCCCCCCTAATGGTTAAACTTAGGCTTCGTGTATGTCGAAGTTAAACTTACCCTTTGAAGGCTAGGGTATATATATATATATATATATTTAATATAGACTTGTTTTTTCCAGGCCAAGCATGCCATGGAGGCAGCTGGAATCTTAGTTGCGTGATGTTGCGTGTGAAAACATGTGAAACCGCAACCCAAGTTTTTTGCAACACTCAGTGCTTCAAACATCCATGCACTGTTGGTAATTATTTGTTTTTCGCAGCATGGCCTTGGGCTTGATTCTTCGCTGATCTCCAGGGAACATGATGTTCATTGCAAATGGCAACGTTTGGCATGTTTCAAAGTTTCCAGGCCTCAACGTCCCGTTGAGTATCTGAAATGTATGTCCTATGTTACTTGAAAGACTGCCTCAATGATTCTATTAGCGTCTCTTGACTGCTTTTCGTGAATCAAAGATTTGTTTTCATGACGGTACGCTTTGCTTGACGCACTGTACAGCACTTTTACTCTGCAGCCATTTCTGTTCTCTACGCATAGCTTCTACGCTGCGGGTGGTCTAAAGGCAGAACAAATATGAACAAATCAATGCTGAATGCATCAAGATGCAGCACCGACTGTTTTTTGCACATTTTTGCACAGACAGAAAGCATCAAAAAGCCTTGAACCAACTTGAACCATGTGGATTTGTTCAACGCAGTGGTGCGAGGTGGACCTATTGGCACAGACCTCGCAGTGTAGCTAGATCCATGAAAGGTGGACCGTTGCGGCGCAGCGGTCGTTTTCTTAGAGGGCCTGGTTGGAGACGGCAACGCTTTCAGAGGCACAAGACGTTCCCATGATGTGATTTCAGGTGCAGTGGGGTGCCATCACCAATCCATCCTCATGCAAATCAGATCTGAGATTTTATGAGATTTTGACTAAACAACACTTAAGGCAATTTTGCCATGTTCTAAATCATGGACAACCTGAACTTCCCATTCTGCTCGTTTTTTTTGTACGTGGAGCTGAGAAACAATTGCGGGAATGTTCAAGTCTAGAGTCTAGTCTAGAGTCCAAAGTCATTGCTTCTTGATGTGTTTTGCTCGCGCTTTGATGACCAAATCCGCATCAGTCGCCAGGCAGCGGGTCCTTCAGTTGAGACGAAAAGCTTCGGTGAAGGTTTGGTCCCGAGAGTCAGGTGAAATTGGGCTACGACAACATTGACAACAGCATCTATCTGGAATGTTTCCATATGATGGGTGGGACATGCAAAAACTTTATTATTTTATATAATTTATAAATATTTATAACATCTTATAACTAGTTAAGTTTTTAGTTCACCGCTTTCTAAGTTTCATATGTTTCATGATGTTTCATGCTTCAAGTCTACGAGATAGCCTGGGAATGACCTTTGAAATGTGGGCGAGGTTGCTGTATGTCTACGAGACAAGTGTTCAACTACCACAGTTTATTTGCCCCGGACGCAAGCTGAGCCACGGTCGCCACGGTTTGCGCTCAGGAGTCCAAACCACGGCTGACTGAATCAATCGATTTGCTGGGAGACCTGGCACAGGAGATGCCCGCAGAGATTAATTAGGTATGTAATATATATATAAATAGACCAGGCTGGCCAAAGTTGCAATGCCAACGTTTCTATCATACTATCATGTTTTATCAGAATTTGCATGCATGCTGCATGCTGCATGTACATTATTCATTATTAGTCGATTATTTGAAATGAATCGTATATTATGATGTTCTTTTGAAGCGTTCTCGAAATGTCAGAAGTTTCAGCCTCAGGAGATTGCTGACTGGAGCTATCCATTGTTGGATGAGGACTTGCAGGGGGCTTGTAATTTCAACACCCTGAGGGGATCGGCTGTTTTGCTTTGGCGTGGGTTCAGCCCAAGACACTCAATCCAGAGCCCTTAGCATGCGTGAGCCGGTTTAACCCGGGCCACTCTCATGTAGACACGGGAGCAGTGATTGGCTGAAGGCTGATCAGCCATGTTCCACTGCAGACCCTCCAAAGTTGCCAAAGGATGTTGCTTTCATTTTGTTCATTCCTTTCCATCATGCCCCAGATACAAGGTTTTAATTATTTTAATTTACACTTTGATCATGATCGTTTTGAACGAAAGAAGGAGTGGCACTGCTTTGCGGGATACCTGCCTAGAGCAGTGCCTGAAGAACTGCGACCTCGCTTCTTCGATCTGGTTCGGGAGGCGAGCAAGCAGATGCAAAGGGCGCAGATCCTGCAAACTGGTGAATTTCAATGAATTTCACACATGGTGAAGTGATTGAGCTTCCAACCTAGCAAATCACCGGCGTAGATATTTGATTGATAATTATATACGTGATATGTATTATATAATATGCTATATAAAGTTCAAGAAATCATAGAGGTCCAAAGCATCAATTTGTGAGTTGATCTATTCGCATAAATTGACACTGATGCGGTAATGGTCGTAAGAAAATGAAACCATCATTTGTCATGATGGATACTCAAAAACATCCATCGTTCTTCTGTCAGGGAACAGAGTGGCTGCAGCCAACAGGGCGTTGGGGACCGCTGCCTCTGCGCACTGCCTGGATGTGTTGCTTGGCCCAAGAACATGCAGTCAAGCACAGAACCAATGTGACGCAACATCATCGTAGCAAAGCAATGGCATTTGGATTATTTTGTATTATTTTGGATGTGAAAATGTGATCAGTATATATATATATATCAGTATCGTACATTTTCATACATGTAATACATGTTCAATATGTACAGTATTTATATAATTTTATATATACATATATATATATGTATACCTATGTTAAATTCATTTCAATAAAACATATTTAAAGGTATTCAACAAATTGTTTAATTGCCAAATGATCGAATTACCGTCAGCTCATGCTGCGAGTGCTTGGAGCTGCACAGGTGCTTTGCCGTGCACATGTCGCTACCGATATGGTGGAGCTGAAGTCTCACCGTTGCCCTTTACGGTGCGCACCAAGCTGTGCTGGGGGATGGCAGGGGTTCAGATGGGTTGATGTTCAGAGATGATCAGAGATGTTGTCCGAAGTCGGCCTTTCCCGGTGAGCAGAGCAAAACTGGTACATCGATGCATATATTGGGTGATGCGCAATGGTGTGGAAATGGGCAGAGGGAAGAGTTATGAAGAATTGAATAGACAGAGGACGCCATTTCGCAGGCAGGCTAGTAAGCTCACTTTAGGTAGCTTGACTCGTGGCACTCTCACGAGTGCAGAAGCAAGGGCCATTTCAACATGTTCAAAATCTGACTAGATTTCAGAAAGACTACAGCAGGATTTAGCTATTTGATTAATTATTTATGTTCGATCATATGATTTTACAGAAATCCATGTTAATCAAACTTTTCTTTGCCTATTATTGGTCATGTGGCTCTTCAGGCATTTGTCTCACTATGGGTAAAAGGATACACCACCATGACGTACAGCACAGAATTTGTCGCACCCGAGGATTGGATGCTGGAGATCATGGCCAGCTGTATGCGGTTATGTGGCCTTGCCAGTCATGAGTGGCCCAACAGCTGCAACCTGAACCTTTACATGGCAGCTTGGTTGCACTATGTTGCACCATTCCGCCAGCTCTTGCACTGAAAAGCAAGAAACTATTTCGTTGCACACGGGAAACGTCACCTCGTTTTGGGCCCCGTTTGAAATGTTTTAGAATTTCCTTCAGAAGGGGCATACATGCTGTAGACTCAAGATCCTTTTCGCAGTCAAACAGGTATTGTCAGTTATTGTCCATACAGCCAAGGATGGAGAACACTCTGTTGGTTGGCATGCCGATGATGAAGCCCTGTTTCAAGGAAAACATCAGGATTGTCGCATCTCTGCTCCAAGCGCAATAGGTTCATATATATATAATATTTATAACCTTATATAGCTTGAGGTACTCGTAATTATATAGTTCCTGGATGATTTGAATGTCCTTAATTGTTCTTCGAGATATAGAAGGCACTTGGCACATCCTTGGAAGAAGAGCATGTGCAGCATGTGCTTGTCGCATTTTGCTGCTTCTCGCAGATCCCACCCTGTACCCTGAGACACCCTGACTTGCAGACAGACCAGGTATCATCTCATTGTCTCTGGGACAGACCAGACGGTTTGAGCTGAGATGTGGCAAAGACTTCCATTGCTTCTTGGCAGCAGCTCCAAAAATCGACTATGTTTTTTGGTATTGTCAAGACCTACAGAGGCTTGGACATACAGTTTGAAAAAAATTGAAATGTATCCGAAGCGCATCCTCCAGATGCTTCAGCCAACGACCTTGCCTTCTCGTACTGTATCTAGGTCAATGAGGATGGGCAGAACATTGCAGAATTACAGAACATCCTTGGCTTTCATATCTTTTTTATTCTTTTTTGAGGTCTTGAGCTCAAGGACGGAGACCTCTGCACCATGGAGGGATTGACTCAGAAGTCCCTGGTCACAATTCAGAATAGTCAAATGACGTCAAATGCATTCAAATGCCGCAAGAGTGGGAAGACCTTCAAATGATACTGTAGGAGACACATGGAGACACTGGCATCAAAGCATATAGTTCCACATACTCTGCTTGATCTATTGGTGCTGACCAGTTTGAGTGCTTGATGAGTCGGCTCTACAGTTGCGACAGTTGCGACATGCTTGCCACCAGAAATGGCATGTGTTCTGCTCGACTTTGAAATGACCTCAGTGCCATATTGGAGGCCAAGTGCCATGTGCAGATACCAAACGACAATGTCACTCTTTGTGCCACCGCGGTTCCTGATGTAAAACTGGAATACCCCACATAGGATTGGAATCAATGATGCAAACGTCATTGGTTTTGCCGGGGTAGCCCAAGTATGAGTTGTCAAGTTATTTATGACGTCCATGAGACTGAAGAGTTTCAAGACAATGTGCTGGTTTTGCTAAGGTACTACAGGCACCGGGTGCCAAAAGTGCAGGGTGCGGGTGCCTTATCAAGCTTTGAACTAGCACGCGTGTTATCAAGTTGAATATGACGGAAGAAGCCCAATGCACTCTCAGCACGCAGTCAAGCAATACTAGCACAAAGCACACTCGGTCAAATTCGGCGATCATTCGAAGGTGCGACATAATTAACTGACAACTCAGACATGGTATTACATCACGAAGCCTGTAATTAAATGGGTAGCAGCTGCAAGAGATTGCTTTAATCCCACCATATTTAGTTTGTGCTTTAGTTTCAGGATGGGTTTGGTATCAGTTGCATGATCCCAGATGAGAAGGAATACAAGACCAGGGTAACATTGACATCACTCAGTGCTCCCATGTCCTCCCCTACGCTTGGCACCCACACACTGACCAATGACCAAGGTCCAAAGATTGGCCCAAGAATAAATCTGACTTGGCGCTGGATCGTGCAGCACAGCAACCCGGTCTGCATGGAGGTTTGCAATGGGTCGCAATGTGGGTGAAAAGGTGTTTGATACTGAGCCCGTTGATGCACACTTTCGAGCACTCAAAGTTGGAACCACACATGATTTTCTCCTGTTTTTGGGTGTTCAATGAACAGCTGCAGGGATAGGATAGGTATAGGCATACGACTATCACCAAAATTTCAGCAGTGGGGCATTGTGTTTGGAGTTTTCGTTTTAAACTTGTTACAGTACATCCTGCACCTTCCACCCTCATGTGCTAAAGTATGTTAGGCATGTCTGAGTTTGCTTGCAAATGTCTGCACGCACATTAGACTCCGTTGGACATACGCACACTATAGGTGGTTTTTTTCCACTACTGGTAGCTGCTATTGCGGAAATCTCGTTTTCTTGTTCTTTGGATGCCTTTCATGGAGGGAAGCCCAAGCATGCACACGCACAATTTCACAACATTCCGCAATTCCCTGAATGTCATTTCTGCATCTATCTGCTCCTAGTGCGTGTTGCCGTGTTGCATCTTCAGCTGCACAATACTCCGAATGTCATTCCTTTTTCGCTGCTGCGAGGCAAACTTTGCCCAAGCTGCGCCAGCGCAGGCAACACATGGGCAGCAAAGTCCATGGCACTGCAGCGCAGAACCCGCGGCGCAATACCCTGGCCGCAATTTTAACCCTGATGTTACATCAACATAATGTTCAAGATTTTTCCAATCGGAGGGAACGAGCCTGTTATCAGCTATATCAATTTATATCAGCTATATGACTTATGGAGCCATTGTTCGATTCAATGAATGATTAGCGCTGCGTAGATTCCTGTTGGCCAGGTGGTGCTGCTGCTGAAGCAAGACGAACAAGCTTGACAAAAAAAGACTGGCGGAGTGTGCATAATATGGAGAGAGAGAGGGGGAGTGTGTGCGTGTGTGTGTGCGCATAAGAAGAGACGAAATCTGAGTCTGGAAGTACTCGAAGGGTACTATGAGCAAATTGTGAAACTGTGAATCTTTAATTAGCACAACAGTTTAGCTCCATTTTTGCTCCGCTGAATGAGGCAGTTGCTCAACGCAAGATGCAGCAGGAGTGGTATTCTCTTGCCAGACGTTGGGAGGGATTTGGGGCCGCTAGACCTGCTGCTGTTTTGAGAGCGCATGTGGCCATCATGTTTGTTTTCTTGCGCTGGTCGAATCCTGTCAACGCAATGCTTTGTCGTCACGGAGCCTGTTTGAAGCCCCTTTGTTGAAGATGCCAAAGTTAGATGTTTGGGACCTTCGCCTGCCCAGGAACAGCAACGTTTTGCGACTCTCTTGGCAAACGCCGACAGTCTGAACACCCAGAACTTGGCTTTGGCCAAGCTGTTTTCCCTTTGGTGCCGTCGGAAATCTCGGGAAACACAGAGCCAGAGTTAAATATTTCTTGATATGTGTGGACCATGTGTGGATAGTATTTGGAGTTGGCGTGAGAGCTGAAAACGCAAAGGCTTGGGATTCGTTGAAAGACAAGCTTTTGCTGCAGAATGCTGCAGACCTTGACGTCCTGACTGCACGGGGTGTCAAGGCGAGGAGGAGGCTACTGCGCTCAAGGAACGCATGAGTGAAGAGACTAAAGTGATGATGGCAGTTCGGACACCAAGTTTTCAGAGCTGGATCCAGCGGCCGGACCCAGAAGTTTGGTTTCTACATGTTGCTATTGTGGACCCAGTGACGACCATGTTCATTTACTTTCAGCATCTTGCAGCTGAGGATGCAGCAAAGGCAGAGCTGCAACTGTACACTCGTTCTGTCCTCGGCAGCCAGGAATTCGGCTGAGGTGACCACCAGGTGGCGTTTGTAGCGTTGAAAGTTTAATCAGGGAGAAGAAGATGTCAGTGATCCGATCTAGAATGGATTTTAAATTAAGATCAAGTCGCTGCCAGTAGCATAATCGGATGTCAGCATTATACCAAGCAAACCTCGAGGAGATACGAATGGGCCAGTTGATCTGGAGAAGGCGTGTCAACAACAGCAACTAAGGATGTGCACGACGTTTAGAGCGACTTGCTATCTTTTCTGGAGCTCAGGGACGTGAGGAGCTTCCTCGCAGGTCATGAAGCCCTTGTGTTTGTGACTTGCAGTTTTCATATGCGGCCGTTTCTTTGATTTTTTTGATGTTTTTTTTCATGTTTGTTCATGTTTTTTCACCTTATATCTCCTTATATGTTGGAGTGGGTCCGATTGGGCTGCATTCAATCGCTGCAATCTATTGGAATGAAGAGTGCTATATGGTCCTACTGCACATGCAAAATATGGAGGAAACATGGAGAGCCATGGGGCACCTTTGAGCCTCATCATAGGACAGCCGCAACCTGGTGCAGCTGGAAGGGCTCACTGCTCTGGAGCCCAGATGAGTGGAGAATGTGGGACAGCGATGGACAGCGCTGATTGGTTTGTCCAATTGCCTTGAGATGATCTTTTCCCCACCTGCCAGAGGGTCTCTAGATTTTATCAGAGGTGCATCTGTCCTCCTTCTCCTCCTCCCGTCTCGGTCCGCCCTCAACCACGAACACCAGATCTCAATGGGCACTGCCGGACCTCAACGGCGGGCGCCAGATGTCAGATAGAATGCCACAACGTAACAACCAGATGGAATGTCAGACAGATTCAGACAGCTATAGAATAACCGGATATATCCGGATATAATGTCATGCAGAATATATGTCAGATAGAAAATCAGATGGTGGGGATCACGCAAAGAAATTAGTAATCATTGTCATGTTATGTTGCCTAATCATGTCCAATCAAATATTGAGGATTGTTCAGGGTTGAACACCACAAACTGTGGATTAAGTCTGTTCTTGTTGCAGGATACGTTCAAACATGTTCAAGCCCTCCCTTGAGCCGGGCGAAATTTGCAGTCAGCGTCTCCTCTCAACAAGGATCATGGCCTTGCCAGCCTAAGTCACACATGGTCACAGAGTCAATTCAAGGCAGAGGTGAAATATATGATAAAGATTGATAAAGACTATGAAAGTATGTGATAGATTGTGATATTAATTCCATACTGCCATCAAGATTTTGCAACGTTTTCCAGGTGTTGCCAAACGAAGATGGATCAAATGTGCTGCCAGTCTCTGGTCCCAGTGGCGACGGAGCAGAGAGTAGTCTTTTGCTTCCCAAAAGGTTTTTGGGGTCCTTTGTCCAATCAAGCAGTTGATAAACTGTGAAGGGCAGGTGAGGGTTCAGATCTAGGACTAGGATATCTAGGAGAAAGATGGAGAAAATATGACAAACATACTGTAGGTTAGTAAAGCGGTCTTTGTGCACACAGGTACAAGTTGTATATATATATATATATACACACTATCTTCCGAAATTGGGGGTTCTTTGCCTGCATTGATTTGATATGCTTTTGAGCCTCTTTGGGACAACGTATGTTTGTATATTTGGGATTCGGGAGGGTTGTTTTCTTGTTTATCACCACGTCCACGTGCCATTTTTGCTCTTAAGCCATGCCAAATCATGTCAATCTTAGTGATACTGCCACGCTGCTACTGAGTCAATTCAGACATGGTTGCAGGCATTGCTATATAACATTATATAACTGCATCATGTTTTACCCACAATGTAGCCAATGTATTCCACCGTCAGAAACCATTCACAGACCTTCATCAGGGCTTGTTTGGCCCGAGAAGCTTTCATTTCCCCGTCGTGGATGCTAGCCTCACCTCCGGCTTTGCCAGAGATGGGTCTCTTAGCTTCACCAGTCCGATTTTGAACCAGTCCAGCCACTGACGAAAAGTGATTGCAGCTGGAGGGGAATGCTGCAGTAGATCAAATTGTGCTGAAATTTGCACAAAGAATGCAAAGACCTAAGCACAATTGACAGCTGTTTTACGCAGCTTCTTATGTTGATACTTATTGCAGTCGCGCGGGCATAGTGTATATTTGTGACGTACATTTGCAACCGCATGCGCGATACAGTCTTCCAATTCTCTGAAGGGTGCGGTGGATCTCGTGATGCTGTCAATCCGGCGACAAGCTCTGCCCACGCAAGCTCTCTTGATTGCAATAACAGAGATGCATTTGAGTGGGCACTTTGCAACTGCTATGTTGCACCATGTCCATTAAAAAAATGAAATGCTCCACGATCAACCCTTTCCCTTTCTTAGGTATGGCTTTTCAAAACTTGAAATCCAGGCTCGGATGTAATTGGGTATATGATACGTATGGTTATTTGATTTTACGACATATGGGGTTTGGTTTACATGGTCTAGTGATAGTACTTCAGAAATTACCATGAATTGGTACTTGTTGCCTTTTGTGGTGATCATCTCAGGGCCATGGCCAATTTTCAATGAGGTCCTGCATCGCCTCTATCACCAATGTCGCCAAGTGCCAAAATCCTGCAGGATCCTGATGGAGTCTTGGCGGAATTTGGTCGACTTGGCTTCCATTTTTTTTAACCCTGCGATTGCTTTCCCACCCAGACTGTGCAAGTATGATAATGAATTATGTATTAATTTAATATTAATCATAGTTTTACAGTTTTACATGTCCTTTATGCACTGGTTCACGCCCGTGTGGGGAGTTTCATTTGTTGCTGCCGATTTCCAACCGCTAAGGTTCCGACATTTGCTCAGAGGATCAAGAGCCGATGCCGGATGAAGAGGTGAAAGTTGGAGCCAGATCCCCAGATCTCGCTGTCCTTGCATTACGATATATTACGATTAAGAGCCGTCGAACAGATTTCAGAGCACGTGACAGATCTGAAAGCACAATGCTTTGTCGTGTGTGATGTAGGAACATGACCAAAGTATTCAGAAGCATTATAGGCTCATGGTCAGACTCCAGACTCTAGACAGCCTATCGTTTCCGTGTCTTACATGTTTCTTCCGTTTTTTCACACAAATTCACTCTTGTTCAGGTCCCTTTTCCTTTGTGCCCCTTCAAGCAGACAATATGTGTATCCCTCCTACGAATCCGGTACCTCCTTTCAAAACTGCCCAGGGTCGAATTCGACCCAGGGAAGCCATTCAAAATTACCTCAGAATACCTCGTCCACCTTTTCCAATGTCCAAAATTGTTTGTTTCCTTAGTTCAGATGTAAAAATTCATTAGTTATACGGTATATACATGTATATACACTATGATGTTTTGATCAAACTCAAGCTCATCCACGTATAGAACGTTCGCACAAATCTGGGCATTTGATCTCTCAGCCAGAAGTTTGACTTTTTCTGTATGTACAAGATTCATCAAGATTCTGAGGAGTACCTCCCTTTGGAAGTTCCGGCAGAGGCAAGGTCAATGTGGGCCAATGTGGCAAATCCGTCCCTCGTGAGGGACGGCGTATGTTATGAACATTTGAGGAGGCTGCGGTAATAGAATGCAATATGAAATGCAGATAGTTGCAGATAGCTGCTTTGCTCTGGCTAGAGAAGAAGGGAAACTTTTATATACCTCTGTCATATTGTGTCATGCTGTGTGCTTTTTATTTGACAGGCATCATATGGACAGAACGGCTACAGATGGCATGCACAGATCGTGGCCGATGACTTCTTCCACAAGAAACTTTGTACTGCGCCGGGCCAGTTGAAGCCATGCAGGGCGATGCCACATATCAAGCTATCAGAGCTTTTGGAGCGTTTGGTTACTTGGTTGATCTTGGCTGCAAATTAGCGCTCAAGATGAATGGAAAAATGTAGCATATCAATGATATCACATCATATCACCACATATATTATCACCGGCATCTCCGCATCCAAGCTTTGCACAGGTTGGACATGACTTGTTCGTTCTGCTGAGGCACAAAATGAGCGTGGCTCTTGGATCCTTTCAGGACTTTTGTGTGTTTTCAACGCTTTTCAGCCTGCACCCCAAACTTGCAATTCAACAATCTCAACAGCTCGACACCTGAGGAGAATTGAACCAGTGGCCTGGATTGACGAACTTGGAGTTGGTCTCTATCACTTGCAAGGTGGGCAAACCTGAGCATGACTTATTAACATTTACCAACCAGTAGTACCGCACAAGGCGGTGGCGGAAGTTTCAAAAATAGGAAACCTATAGGAGAGGTTGGTTCTTGTGAATCAGGGATGGCAGAGCGAAGCCACTGATGGACCGAAAGGTGCTTGAGGTCTCCTCTCTTTCGCTCTCTTTCTCTGACTATCTACCTACCTACCTATCTATCTACTATGTATCTATCTATCTACTATGTATCTATCTATCGATCTATCTATCTATCTCTCTCTCTCTTTCATCTGTCTATCTGTTTATCTGTCTAGCTGTCTACCTGTCTATCTGTCTATCTATCTATCTTTCTGTCTATCTATCTATCTCTCTCTCTCTCTCTCTCTCGCGCTCGCTTTCATCTGTCTATCTGTCTAGCTGTCTACCTGTCTATCTGTCTATCTATCTATCTGTCTATCTGTCTACCTGTCTGTCTGTGGTGCAGTGTCATTCAATGTAATGTAGTGTAGTGTAATGTAGTGTAGTGTAGTCTGGAGTGTAGTGGAATGTAGTGTAGTGTAATTTAGTGTAGTGTAGTTTTGTGTAGTTGTAGTTGTAGTGTTCTGGAATGTAGTGTAGCGTAATGTAGTGTAGTGTAATGTAGTGTAGTGGAAGGTAGTGTAGTGTAATGTAATGTAGTGTAGTGTAGTGTAATGTAGTGTAGTGTAGTGGAGTGTAGCGTAGTGTACTGTAGTGTAGTGTAGTGTAATTGAGTGTAATTGAGTGTAATTGAGTGCAGTGTAGTGTAGTGGAGTGTAGTGTAGTAGAATGTAGTGAAGGTGCAGTGTAGTTGTAGTTGTAGTGTAGCGTAATGTATTGGAGTGTAGTGTGGTGTAGTGGTGGTTGTAGGTGAAAATGCCCCAAAACCCTCACGTTTTGCTCACTTTTGAAGAGGTGCACAATCCCTTGCGCCTGCCACGCGAAACGACATCTGAACCTCCAAAAGTGGCGCGAACATGTGGTGCTTTGTACATTTTGACTTGGAAATGTGCTTTGCGCCACAACGGCGTGCACTTTTTCGACATCTCAACTTCCAAAAGTGGTCCGATCATGGTGTGTTTTGTACATTTTGACTTCGAAATGTGCTTCGCGCCACAACGCCGTGCACTTTTTCGTCATCTCAACTTCCAAAACTGCTCCGAACCCCTCAGTTTTTAACACATTTTACTTCCAAACGTGCTTCGCGCCACAACGCCGTGCACTTTTTCAACATCTCAACTTCCAAAAGTGGTCCGATCCTGAGGTGTTTTGGACCTTTTCACTTCGAAATCGGCTTCGCGCCACCACGGCGTGCAACTTTTCATCTCTCATCTCCCCAGATGTCTCTGCACCCGCCGCTTTAGCGAGCCTACTTTTCAACCCTCCGGAGCCACAAAACCACGAAAAAACACAGTGTTTCCCTGCATCTTCTTTCTTCTGATCTTTTCTCTTCTGACTCTTCTCCCTGCTGACTGCTTTTTCATCTCTCCATATTGTCGGAAGTTTGACTTCTAAACTTCCTTCGACCAACCATGATTGTGTGGTACATTATGGTATTGTGTGTTGATGTATATATTTTGTTGGTATATGTTAATACCAAAGGACCTAAGGGCAGCAATCTAGATGTCATCAAGATTGGCGAAGAGCAGAACTTTGTTGCATCCAGAATAGGATGTGTTATTCTTTCATGCTCTTGTCCGTTTCCCCTCTGTATACTGTTGCTACAAGTACGTGACATTGTGGGCGCTTTATGTTTGAGTCATGTCTGACTCATGCTCAATTCATGCTGCTTCAATCCACCCATGCGATGTTTGCCCTGCAGCGTATGTTCCGTGCTACAAACGCACTCAAAAATGACCTTTGATTCATCCCACCGAAAGCCTGGTTTCAGTAAAATCACCATCATAATCCTGCAAATCCTGACATCAGCCTGCTTGTGAGGTGCGATCGGTTGTGGCAACGAGCATCAAAAGACTTTGGCTCCAAAATGCAAAGCAGCAAGATGCTCCCAGCGATCCTGTAGCAGTTCTCACCGCTTTGCACGGGAAGAAACTTCGCTCACTCAGAGCCGTGATTGCAGGAAGTTTGTAGGAAAAGAAAGGACATGGAACAAGTTTGCAGGGACTGCAGTATGTGTTTGGAAATGTGTGTTCTTTAAAATCATCGTCGGAACGGACGTAGCACCAGTCGCAAGTCAACATGTCCTCAAATTATGTGGGTTTGTGCATGCTGAGCATGCTATTGATGCACGTCAAGGGGCTTTCAAGACCCTGCGCAAGTATGCGCAAGTCAGGTACAATGGGAGTTTGGTTTGTTCATGCTGGTCGAACAGGCGTTTTGCCGAAGGAAGTTTAGAAGTCAAACTTCCGACAATATGGACAGATGAAGCAGCAGAGGCGGGAAGAGGCAGAGAAGAGAAGGAGTCAGAAGAGAGGAAGTCAGAAGAGAAAGACTCAGTAGAAAGAAGATCGAGGTGCGCGAAAAGGTAGAGAAAGAGCAAGATATAGAGATAAAGATGTAGATAGAGATAGAGAGAAACAGAGAGATACATAGTTGTGCCTTGGCATCCAAATCATTTTATATGTTGCATATTTTAATTTTATAACATGGTTCAAGTTGAGTACATTTATAAATGGGGGTCATGTTCAATTTATATCAATAGATAGGGAAATATAACATGAAATAGCACATACGTCAAACAAGATACAAACAAGTTAGCAAAGATAGCTGTTTTTTGGCCTGGAAACGGATGTTTTGTATGGCTGGACAATGTTTCTGCTCAAGTGGAGCACAATTTCACGGGAAGCATGGCTGCAGCTGAAATGTGATAGCACAGACTGCAATGTTGCAGGACCTAAAATCATGGCGTTTCCTGTTGTTTAAGATGTTTAAGAGAAGATGAGAGAAGGTTGGCGTGGAACGCGCACGTGTTTCCTGTTGTTTATTAGAGAAGAAACCAAGGAAAGGCGCATTTTTCTAGATTTTACTTCCAGAACAAGTAAATACGTATGTGTTTCTCACAGAGACAGAAAGAGTGATTGTAAACGCGTATGTGTTAAAGATGTGTTTCCACATCTATACACATGGTGCCCAAAAATCTCGACATTTTGGGATGTGTTTCCACAAAAAACATGAAATCGCGCATGTGTATCCCCATGAAAATACCAAAATGGCAAGGGAAAGCGATTAAGTTTCCAGCTCTCATCACCCATCGTGCTTGGAAACGCCTATGTGTTAAAAACGTGTTTTTTTTTTGTGTTTCCTCAAGGCTGAAATCCGTAGCTGTTTTTCTCG
Source organism: Cladocopium goreaui (assembly GCA_947184155.2). Classification (NCBI taxonomy): domain Eukaryota; class Dinophyceae; order Suessiales; family Symbiodiniaceae; genus Cladocopium; species Cladocopium goreaui. The sequence goes on along the minus strand of CAMXCT020000857.1, from coordinate 147,743 downwards.
CTCAAGCTCACCCGAACCGCTGTTTTTGCCAGAAACTCCTCAGATTTCGAGATCAAAAGCTAAGGAAACGACATGCAGCGGGAAAAACGGAACTTTCCAAAATCACATGACAATTGCCCAAAAAATCACTACAAACCTTAACGCGAAAAAACATACAACAACAGATTTAACTTAACTTACAAGACCTTTAACATCACTTAACATAACTTCAAGTTAACTTCCCTAAGTCCTTTTATAAAGCCCCTAAGTCAATCTTAAGCCAAGGCACATCTATGTAGGTAAATGACAAACAGACAGATAGATAGGCAGATAGATAGGCAGAGAGATAGAGAGAGAATGAGAGAGAGATAGGCAGACAGAGAAAAAAATAGAGATTGGGCGAGACAGACAGAGAGACAGATACGTTAACAGAGAACTAAATAAGTAGTGAGGTATATGGCTATGGATCAATACCTATAAATACCATTCTTAGGGGGATGAAATCCATTTGCCAGCTATTTTGATATTGCCCAGGGGTACAGGGCTTTGACCCATCCCAATATAGATTGTCAGATAGATAGACAGATAGAAAGATAGAGAGATAGATAGATAATAGATGATAATAGACAGACAGACAGACGGACGGATGGACGGACGGACGGACAGATGGACAGATAGAGAGATCGAGAAACAGAGATAGAGCAAGAGAAAGAGAGACAGATAGACAGACAGATAGACAGACACATAGACAGATAGACAGTTAGACAGATAGACAGACAGACAGACAGACAGACAGACAGATAGACACTAGACGACGGATGGCCCGAGAGCGTAGAGGAGCAGAGTCTTCTGTTGTTAGTATGGAGACACGCTTTTTACACAGGCTCTTTTACACACAGACGCTTTTACACACAGACGCTTTTACACACAGACGCTTTTTACACGCAGGCGCTTTTACACACAGAAGCTTTTACACACAGACGCTTTTACACACAGACGCTTTTACACACAGACGCTTTTACACACGCTTTTACACACAGACGCTTTTACACACAGAGACTTTTACACACAGACGCTTTTTACACACAGGCTCTTTTACACACAGACAGAGACTTTTACACACAGAGGCTTTTACCCGCAGAGACTTTTACACACAGACGCTTTTACACACACAGAGACTTTTACACACACAGACGCTTTTACACACAGACGCTTTTACACACAGACGCTTTTTTTACACACAGACGCTTTTACACACAAACACTTTTACACACAGACGCTTTTACACACAGAGGGTTTTACACACAGACGCTTTTTTTACACACAGAAGCTTTTACACACAGACGCTTTTACACACAGAAGCTTTTACACACAGACGCTTTTACACACAGACGCTTTTACACACAGACGCTTTTACACACAGACGCTTTTACACACAGAGACTTTTACACACACAGACGCTTTTACACACAGAAGCTTTTACACACAGACGCTTTTACACACAGACACTTTTACACACAGACGCTTTTACACACAGACGCTTTTACACACAGACGCTTTGACACACAGCAGACGCTTTTACACACAGAAGAGGCTTTTACACACAAACACTTTTACACACAAACACTTTTACACACACACAAACACTTTTACACACAGACGCTTTTACACACAGACGCTTTTACACACAGACACTTTTACACACAGACGCTTTTACACACAGACGCTTTTACACACAGACGCTTTTTACACACAGGGGCTTTTACACACAGAAGCTTTTACACACAGACGCTTTTTACACACAGACCCTTTTACACACAGACCTTTTACACACAGACGCTTTTACACACAGAGACGCTTTTACACACAGACGCTTTTACACACAGACGCTTTTACACACAGACGCTTTTACACACAGACGCTTTTACACACAGAGACTTTTACACACACAGAGCTTTTACACACAGAAGCTTTTACACACAGACGCTTTTACACACAGACACTTTTACACACAGACGCTTTTACACACAGAAGCTTTTACACACAGACGCTTTTACACACAAACACTTTTACACACATTTACACACACTTTTACACACAGACGCTTTTACACACAGACGCTTTTACACACAGACGACGCTTTTACACACAGACGCTTTTTACACACAGACCCTTTTACACACAGACGCTTTTACACACAGACTTTTACACACAGACGCTTTTACACACAGACGCTTTTACACACAGAGCTTTTACACACAACGCTTTTACACACAGACGCTTTTACACACAGACGCTTTTACTTTTACACACAGGACGCTTTTACACACAGACGCTTTTACACACAGAGCTTTTACACACAGACGCTTTTACACACAGACGCTTTTACACACAGACGCTTTTACACACAGAGACTTTTACACACACAGACGCTTTTACACAAGAACTTTTACACACAGACGCTTTTACACACAAACACTTTTACACAAACCTTTTACACACAGACGCTTTTACACACAGACGCTTTTACACACACTTTTTTACACACAGACGCTTTGACACACAGACGCTTTTACACACAGAGCTTTTACACACAGGCGCTTTTACACACAGAAGCTTTTACACACAGACGCTTTTACACACAGACACTTTTACACACAGACGCTTTTACACACAGACGCTTTTACACACAGACGCTTTTTACACACAGGGGCTTTTACACACAGAAGCTTTTACACACAGACGCTTTTTACACACAGATCCTTTTACACACAGACGCTTTTACACACAGACGCTTTTACACACAGACGCTTTTACACACAGACGCTTTTTACACACAGACGCTTTTACACACAAACGCTTTTACACACAGAGGCTTTTACACACAGACGCTTTTACACAAACACTTTTACACACAAACACTTTTAGACACAGACGCTTTTACACACAGACGCTTTTACACACAGAGACTTTTACACACACAGACGCTTTTACACACAGCAGCTTTTACACACAGACGCTTTTACACACAAACACTTTTACACACAAACACTTTTACACACAGACGCTTTTACACACAGACGCTTTTACACACAGACGCTTTTTACACACAGACGCCGTCGAAAGTTTTGCCGATCGACCCTCATTTCGTGCGAAAGGGTTGCGTTTCGTGCCGTCTCCTTGGCACTGCCCCTGCTCCCGCCTTCCAGGGCAAGATGAGAAGATGTGAGAAGATGTGAGAAGATGTGAGAAGATGAGAAGATGTGAGAAGATGTGAGAAGATGAGAAGATGTGAGAAGATGTGAAGATGAGAAGATGTGAATATGTGAAGATGAGAAGATGTGAGAAGATGTGAGAAGATGTGAGAAGATGTGAGAAGATGTGAGAAGATGAGAAGATGTGAGAAGATGTGAAGATGAGAAGATGTGAAGATGAGAAGATGTGAAGATGAGAAGATGTGAAGATGAGAAGATGAGGAGATGAGAAGATGTGAAGATGAGAAGATGAGGAGAAGATGTGAGGATGAGAAGATGTGAAGATGAGAAGATGTGAAGATGAGAAGATGTTTTACAGACCCCCACTATTGGAAGAACCCTGCGCCCAGACGCTCTCGGGAATAAAAAAATATATAGACAGACAGACAGATAGATAGATTGGTAGATGGATAGTTAGATAGATAGATAGATAGATAGTTAGAAAGGTAGATAGATGAAGAGATAGATAGACAAACAGATAGGCAGACAGATAGATAGTAAGATAGGTAGATAGACAGATTGACAGATATTCAGATAAACAGATAGACAGATAATTAGACAGACAAATAGAGAGAGAGAGAGAGAGAGAGAGAGAAATTCAGAGCCTCAATCACTTGTCGATCCGTCAGTGGGTTCGCTCTGCCATGCACGCATCACGACAACTCACCTCTCCTATAGGTTTCCTATCTTTGAAACTTCCGCTGTCGCCTTGTGCGGTACTACTGGTGCTAAAGTAAAACTAAATTGGTACAGAAAAATGCCTATGTTGGGTTTGTCTAACTAACATTAAGCAACTAGTCACCACAGTATATACTAGAATATACTAGTATAGTTTGGCCTTGTTCGCTTTGCGTTTCGCGTGTTTTTGCTATTGTATTCCGAACGTTACGCTTGCTGTGCATTTGTGACTTCGAAACCAAGGAGCAACTTTTAGAGACGCTGACTGGACACGCAACTTTGGTGGCAGTGCGGCCAAACTGCCTTTGTGACAACGCTTCTTGCAACTGTGGTAATTAATTAAGGCATTGGTTGGGGGGCGACTTCTCCAGGTTTTGTGTGTCTTGGCATGCGAAAGTGCAGCAGTGACCAGTTTCACACGAACTGAATTGCATCTCATTAGCTGGACCACCGCCATCCACCGCCCATATGCTGCCGCATGGTTTCATTATGTTTCATTGCAATGTCCATTAAATATGAAATGAGTGGGGGGGTGGATGGGGGAGGTGGGGGGTGCTTACACGCATGTTTGCTACTCCGCTGAAGACTTTTTGCTTGCATTTGCACACGTATTTGATACTACGTTGCTCTTGAACATGTACTTGATACATCTTGAATCTTGAAACCGCGCCAGAGACTCGAGACGTTTTGCGTGCATTTGCATGCAATAAGTGCCCGTATGGATTATCAAAGGTGGCCATTATGATGAAGACCTTGGTTAAACGTATTTCTATCAATGGGTTTGGCGCCAAAACCTCTTGCCGTGTAGAAAGGCGTTTTTTTTTTGCAACATCTTGCAACTTGCTAAAGAAGACGCAAGTTGCTGGAAAGTGAAATAGTTTGGGGGGACAGGATGGAATTCCATGGTGAACTGACATCGAAACAATTGCACCCATGGACCAAAGTATCCAACGTCCTCCAAACAGTTTAAACAGATTCGTGCAGTAAAACGTATTGGAGTTGAAGCAACTTCACCGTTGTCATTGGCTATGAAGTGGACTTTAATCCACGGCCAATTGTGGGTTGTGTGCCCAATAGTTACCGATAGTTACCGTGTATTGTACAATGTTTTGTGAGTGAGGTGCTAGTTACTTGCTAATGTACTAATTCAATCTAATTCATTTAATTATATAGTCAAGTGAAGTGCCTTCAACCTGCCTGTATTGGCTTACTTCAGGCTTTGGTACCCTGGGCTTCTAGATGGCTCCCTCCGTCATGGCACGCATATTACGGTTTTTGCAAGGACAGGTCGCTATGCGTTGGCAGATGAACATCGCAAAATGGCATTGCATTTAATCACGTCATGCAGACTTGAAGAGCTACTGTTTGTACTCACTTCCACATTTATTATGTTTATTATTCGCGAAAAGGATTCTAAGAAATTCTAGACATGCCACCAGAATTGAGCGCCCACGCATCAAATGCATAGCAGTCATAGCAGAGATCAGGATGTTTCTGGGTAGTGTTTTTGAATTTTATGAGATGAACATCAGGAGCGACAGCACATGCTCGGCGGCAACTGCCACAAGCTGTCACTTCTTCACTCATCGCTATGCAAAGGCTACAGAAGGCCTCAAGGATCGGCTTATTTGGCATGGATCCTGGCCTGGAACTGATGATTTTCCCGTGGTTTCCTGCTATTTCTTCATTTCCCTGCCGGACAATGAGGGCATGGTGATAATATCATGAAGGATGTGGCACATAAGCTACATTATGCTACATCCACCCATCTCATTTGTTCTGAAGTGTCCAATTGTGAAGATGCTTCCCTATTGTGTCCTATAGCAAGACTTGGGCCTTCTGTGTTCAGGATCTGATAGTTCAAGCGAATTGTCCGAATATACTTTTCGGAAAGCATGCTGCATGTTCGAACCCTCTCCCACTTAAAGGAAGGGTGGAAGCCGAAGCAGTTCACGAAGAATTTGTATGAATTTGCCAGGAACTGATTTAGAATGAAACTTGTTTGAGAAGGTGTGATCAGAATTTGGGTGCATGTGCTTGGCCAGAGCCGATCTTAGGAGCGGTCCTGGTCGAGTGGAGCAACTTGCTGTCTGCAGATTATGTTTGCATATATGTTTGCATGCATTGATTTGAGGCCCAAGTCTTGCTGCATGCATGCTTGCATATATGCGTGTTACAGTGTATGAAACTGTATGCGTGCAAAATGTTGTGAACAAGTGAACAAGGATGGGCTCACACATTCACATTCACATACAAGCATGCAGATCCAAGAACTTGTCACGAGGGCACAGGCCCCCATAGGGGCGCCTCCATGAGGCAGCGTTGGATCTAAGCCCGCAGAGTGCAAGAGAGAGAGAGAGAGAGAGAGAGAGCCGGATATAATGTTTTCGATTGTTTTCCCATGTTTTCCCAATAAGAAGCTCATGGATATATATATATATAATATATATAATACCTCCAAGGTCCCTGAGATGGTGGGATCCTGATTGTTTGCCCATTGTTTCAGGATGTTTGAGGGAAGTTTAGCTTGTTAAACCCTGACTTTGACTGTTAATAACATGTTCATTGGAATCTTGATGCCAGCAACCACCAGAAAAAAACAAAGTGCTTTTCTCGCGAGTTCATAAATGTTGATTGACCTTGCGATCCGACATAGAACTTATTTCCCCACCACACTTTGTTCCTGTATGGCTAGGCTAGGACTCATTTTCATACCACCAGGCAAGTCGATTTAATTTGTGTGCCCTTAACTTGGAATATGTTTATGGTTGCCGCATGTTGCCGCATGTTGCCGCCCTGGCTACCTTTGTTCCTCAGGGATCCTCATGGTAGATGCTTTGGTGGCTATCACGGCTATCACGGCTATGAGGTCATGGGCTCTTTTGCAGCGTCGTTGAGCTGGCATGGCTCAATGGGCTTGGGGGCTACATGGGCAGGTGCAACTGGTGCCGGGACAAGTTAGAGGCCTGTGCTGCACCGCAAGACTTTCCTTGGCTACGTGTATGCTGCGTGTGTTGGGTCGTTTATCATTGAAGAAAGGACAGAATAGATCCTACCCAATTTATTTTATTTCAATGATTTATATAGCTGTTTTGTTTTTATCTAACCGAGTGATGCGCATTGCTCGCTGCTACAGCGCGAGGTCCCGAACAAGCTTTTTGCATCTATGCCCTCCACGATGAAGGCAGGAGGTTCAGCAGATTTTCTCGGACGAATTTGAAGCATTTTGCAATATTATATTCATAAGACCTCACAGGGCTTCTCAGGACACCTTGCTGATATCAATGTATGGTAAAAATGCCAGAGTACCTGCAGCATTCCTGCAGAATTCAAGCTAAGCAATTTGTCATCAGAACTTGCTTCGCTTGGCCATGTTCTTCGAATATCAGGCATGGCATTGTAATAAGGATATGACAGTGTTCGATGTGTATGACTTGCAGATGTTCAAACGTGTAAGATAAATACATACATACATACATAGAACTCCATGTTGAGTGATCCCAACCCTGAAAAACTATCCTGACATAGTTCTGACAGATCATTTTGCATTTTACAGTATATCACATGTCTATCCATTTCTGACATTCTATGTGACATTCTTTCTGGCATATACACTGACATTCTATCTATGTGTATCTGACATTCTTTCTGGCATTCTATTTGGCATCTATTCGGACATTTGACATTCTTTCTGGCATTCATTCTATCCGGCATTTACTCTGACATTCTATTTGGAATTCTATCCGGAATCTATTCTGGCATTCTATCTGACACCTATTCTGGCACTCTATTTGGCATTTTTCTGGCATGTATTCTGACATTCTTTCTGGCATTTTCTTTGGCATTCAATTTGGCATCCGTTTTGGCAATTTATCTCGCATCCATTCTGACATTATATTTGACATTCTCTCTGGCATATTGCTCGGACATTCTATCTGACATTCTTTCTTGGATCGTCTCTGGTATCCATTTTTGACATTCTATCTGGATCTATCTGGTATTCTTTTGGCGTTTTTTCTGGCATGTGTTCGGGTGCATTCGTGCCTAGACTGATCTGGAGCTCGCGATAGGGTTCGGGTCCGTGAGTGCCCAGACTGAGCTGGAGCTCCCTAAAGGCCGGGTCCGTGCTTGCCCAGACTGCGGTGGAGCTTGCGATAGGTCTTGGTCCGTGTGTGCCCAAGCTACCGTGGTGCTGAGCTTCTGGAGATTGTTCCAGTTGAGCTGGCACTTGCTGTGAGATCCGGCTCCGTTCTTGCCCACAGTGACGACGAGCTGGCACAAGGAGGAGGACGGAAGAAGAAGAAGGAAGAAGAAGAAGAAGAAGGAGCCGCACTTTTCATTAAGATCTAGAGACCCTCCTGGGAGGTGGGGAAATACATGTTGACTTTGTCGTTGGCCCCTTGGTCATTGAAAGGTTACGAGGGGTTTCAGGCGACATTTTGATTTCAGTCTTGCATGTTCCTTTCGAAGAGCCGCATTAATCGTGAGTCAGGCTCCTTGGCAGCAGCACTTGGCAGAGATCCGCGTAATTGATGTGCCGGCAAAGAATCTGCAGGAGACTGGGGGTTCTTATTTTGCGCAATATACTGTACATATTGATATTTCAAATTATATTACGATATATAAGGCGGATATTTCCGTATTTTCCGTACATAACCCTTACATAGGCCTATATATGGTAGGTACAGGTAGGTACCTCTAATTTAGGTCCTTGAAATAGACATATAAGAGTTGTGACTTTTATATTATATTCCTTATAGCTATTATACATGCCGCGAGCTTTCTGAAGCGGTTGCGAAGCAATGCAAACGGAACACAATTTTGTGAAAATCATTTCTCACGAGCGCAACAAGTCGAGGAGTTTCAAGCTTTCCTCCATGAGTTCAGTGGATCTGGCGACCTTCCAATTGCGGAACAGCGCTTCTTTGATCCTTACGTGGCCTATACTGGCAAGGCCAGCAAGAACAGAAGTCCGAGAAGTTTGAACGTATTTGACAAAACTGCACGGAGCAACAAAAATGCATCATTTCTGGTTGGTAGTAGATAGGTGGGCTTACTAGGACATACCTTGCGATGCAGATTGAGCGCCTTTCTGCTTGCATTGTGCTTGCAGCTTTTCAAGGGTACTTATTCATATCATTTGGATGAAGTGACCTGCTGCTGCTTGGACATGCCTGACATTGCCCGGCCATCCACAGCATTTCTTCAGGTACATACGCAGCACCGGTCAGTAGCAGAAACTCGCACTGAATTGTGAATATGCGTACAGAGTGTTTGCCGAGGGTTCATCTAATTTTCTGGTTTGGTATGAAGGCAGGATACAGATCCCTCTTGTGACTCTTGTTTGTTGCATTGAAATGTCACTACAAATGGTTCAACACAAACCCAAATCTACTTAGGATATTCTACAATACCTTTTGAACTACGCCGCCAAGAACCCCCAGTACGAGGAAGCTAGAAGTCGCTTGGCAATAGCACAGTCCAGACAGTGAGTATGCTTCTGTTGAACTCTCTGAGATGGCGAGAGAGAGAGAGAGAGGTACTGAATATGCACAAGAACCATGCGTTGATGGGTTCATCCTCCACGTTCTCTGAGGAAACTGCCAAACCTTTGCGTCCGACTTTTTCACCCTTTTGACGGGCGAAGAAGCGGTTCCCACGCAGGCTTTCTGTGACTTGGCGGGGCAGATTACGGCAGAGTCACGAATTACTTTGTGGCATTTTGTCGTGAAAGTTGTTCAAAAACCGTTCACACCTCTATTCTGCAAAGGTCGTGCGCTGTACAAGCCGCGCGCCATGGACTTCATGTATGCTGGCCCAATTGCCAACACTGTTTGATGCAGCACATCTCCATGCAGTTGGGCTACATTGGCCAACGGACTGAGTCGATCTTAAATCATAAAATTGGCCTTGCAGCAAGCGAAGCAGCTCGTTCAATTATATTGAACGCTGAGTGAAAGCAAGTTACTGAATGCATACACACCGAGTGCACACACACACAGACGTGCATGCTTGCTTTGTCATATTATATAATATTCATAATAATAAATTATATACGCATATTATACTGTACACTGTACACATATTTCCTATCTCCTCGGGGTTGAACTAATCTCAAAGACTCATAAAGTCATAAAGTTCAAAAAAGTAGCACAGTAGTAGCCGCTGTAGCCCGGATGCAATGCAAAGACCCATTTCTTGTGGGAGCACAGCAGTCGCTCAAAGTGGCGCAACGGAATGCTCAGTTTGAGTCAGAACTGAAGCAGTTTCAAAACATCGCACAGTACAAGAGTCAGTACTGCTTAATCCCTGCATACTACTGTCATAGTCTCGAGCATTCCAGAGTTTAGAGAGCCATGCAGGCCATGTTTGGCTTCTATGTGGCTGTTTGTACAGGTTTGTTCGAAGAACATAATTCATTGGCATGTTCTTTGCAGAGCTGCTGAAGCACTAGCAAGGCCGTGCATTTGCACAGTGATATGGGCAGAACTTCCTGAGGAAGTATCGCAGCCCTTACCCAAAGAGAATACAGGCAATAATGCTGGACGTGTGTGGAGATGCATGACGCATTCTAAGTCCACGACTTTGGGCTAAAAGGAGGGTGCACAAGAGTTTATCCAGTGATGAGAAAGGTAGCCAGGAACGTAAGTTGGAAAATTCAAGATTGAGTCATTTGACACCATCATATGCACTGTGTCTCAATGGTTTCAATTTTCAGGGCGTCCCTCAGGGTGGTGAGAGTATTTGTGTTATTATTGCTACTGCATACAGCAGCATATGACTTGAATCACAGATCCCAACCCAATCCCAACCCATATGCCCGTGCCGCCCCTTCCAGCCTTCAGAGCGTGAAAAGTGGCTGATAGGTCTTGCTCTTGTTGACCTTCTTCCGCCCACGAACCTGCTGGGCACCATAGTTCCGGAGACGAAGGATTTTCCATGGCAATTGGCGCCTATTTTCGTAATCTCTTGGGTTGATTGCTAAACATAGCATGTCGAATGCTGGTGCACAACATTGTAATATGAAAAGCACTGAGCAGCTGAACAGGTCCTCACATTCAGGGGCAGACGCTCGCATGATAGGAATGAAACTTCCTTTTTAATCCTTTTTCTCACATTAAGAAAGTTCGCCAATGCATTTCAGCCTGGAAGTAGTGCAAGGTGGTGGTGGATCAACTGGCGGCTGTGCTGCATTGTGCGACCTTGATAGCCTGCAGGTGAAGCTGCTGGGAGTTAAGGTGTTTTTTGTTGTTCTTGGAGTGGTGCTAATGGCAGTCCCGTGCTTTCTCAAGCTGCTTGGCTCTCCCAGATCCTGTTGTGCAAACAGACGTGGATCCTGATAACTGTGAAGATGAGAAGATGTGAGGATGTGAAGATGTGAAGATGTGAGGATGTGAGGATGTGAAGATGCGAAGATGAGAAGATGTGAAGATGAGCAGATGTAAAAATGAGAAGATGTGCGAATGTGAAGATGTGAAGATGAGAAGATGTAAGGATGTGAAGATGTGAAGATGAGAAGATGTGAAGATGTGAGCATGTGAGGATGAGAAGGTGTGAAGATTTGAAGATGTGATGTGAAGATGTCAAGATGTGAAGATGTGAAAATGTTTGACAGACCCCCACTATTAGAAGAACCCTTCGCTCAGACGCTCTTGGGAAAAAATATGGTTTTAGGATGTTTTAGGTTTTAGGCTATTTGGGCCCATATGTTAACATACGGTAACGACATTTAAATATGTGGAGGGCGGGCCAGACCTTGAGGCCCCGGAGGTAGTATGAAATACCTGTTCGTATATTTAAATGTAGTTACCGTATGTTTAAATGAATTGGATTCCGTATGTTTAAATGGCCGGGCGGGCCAAGGAAAACTTTCCCGGAGGTAGTCTAAAATACCTGTTCATATATTTAAAAGTCCGTATATTTAAATGTAGTTACCGTATTTAAACAACAATATGATACATTATGCCAGTGAGAGGAGGACAAAGAAGAGCAGGTTTCAACAGTACAGTTCGTCGGTGTTTTTTTCGCGTTTATGTTTTTGGGTTATCCTCACTGAAGATTGCGTATTGCATTCAGATTGAACGAGCGGAGAAGGGAACCCAACCTTTTTTGGATGTTGGTATTCCAAAACCATTTTAAACAAACATGTCAATACAAAACATGTTTGAAAACATGTTAGTTCAAGTTCGTTCAAATTAGTTCAAGTTCGTTCATGTTAGTTGACTCACAGAGCTTTGAGACACTCCGCAGGTTCGCGCTGTTTCTATGTTTGGGCAGTCGGAGGCAGGTTCTGGAGGGAGCTTGGGTGCGATCAGGCTTACAAGATTGATTCACTGCACGGGAATTACCGAAGGATCAGGATCTATTTCTCCATTAGCGCTGTCACCAGCTGGGACCTAGCAGGGGTCCATGGTAGAGATGCTAAGACGTCACATCATGTCAAACCATGGCCAGATTTCAACATCCGAGGGATTCTTGACATCCTTGGTCGCAAAAATCAGAGACGTCAGGTAGTTTCCCTTTAAATCTGGAGAGTGTGACGCCATCTAATTCATAGTTGAATGTCCCCATGTAACAAACTAACTGGGGCCCGTATAACGTCGCTTTCTGTTTACATGAGGGACCACGCTACTCTGGTTTTTCATATCATGCATTCTATTCCTGGGGCGCTAAGTACCAGAAAAAAGTGTGGTGTTTAATAAAACCTACTTTTTGAAGATCCGGGATGGGAAAGACTTGAACATTTGAGATATCGCAATTTTTCCATTTCAGGGGTTCTCGGGTTCTTCACACGCTTTGGCCGCCCTTTCCAAGTAAGTATGTCAACTTGGCTGAAGATATGAAAAAGGCGATCCCCAAAAAAATTGAGTGATATGTCTGAGCCAACCTCTAACGACGGGTTGAAAACAGGTTCGCCACATTTCTTGTAGAAACCCAAAAACCGGAATTGTTTATCGCGGAAATTTGCGGGAATATCGCGGAAATTTGCGGATTTTTTTTTTCAACCATTGTAAAACCAACATTTCCAGCAGGTGTGGCCATGGCCCAAGGATTTCAAGAAGCCGTCTCTCTATCTGTTGTTTCCACAGAACCAATTCCCCCGAATCCATGGGAGAACGAGGCTGTCGGTGCCGCAATTTGGCAAAATCATTTATCGCCTATCGCATTTTAGCGCATTTTTTTAAGTTTTTATCGCAATTTTTGTTTTCCACCGCGTTTGTTCAAACCAAGGTGGTCCATCGCGTTTTTCTCCTGCACTTGGGTTTCGCAGGTTTGCATATATTTGCCGGCATGCTGGAGTTAAACATGTTGGAACCTGGCCTTTGATTTTGCACAACAGGAGTCTCGATGGGTTCTCCCCATCACCGGCAAGCGTAAGTTATCGCTCGATGACCTCCAATGTGCCGGGTCCTTGTGGATGATGGGATTACTGTTAGTCAGATTGTAGTGCGATCAAGGATGACTTGTGGATGATCTATAAAAGTGATGAAGGCACCAGGTTTCACAAAATGTTCTGTATTTCGGCGGGCGGGCGGTTTGCCGTGTGCACCAGCCATGGCATTTGATGAAGTGGTCGCAGGACCCATGCAGGACCCCTCCAAAGGCTGACCACCATTTAGGTGATCGCACTGATGAGATCTAGCTTCTCGCATGGGCATAGATTGTGGATGATTCTGGATGATGATGGTCCAGACGATGAACTTTGATCAGTTTAAGATTGATGTACTGTCATGACATCGAATGTGTAATGTATGTAAACAACAGCTATATGTGTCAAAAGAAGTGTCCGAAGCAGCAGCTTGGCAGCAGCCTTCGCTTACTACTTCTTCCAGGCGGATGCATATAGTTGAAATTACTGCAATTGAAGAATTCGAGCCTTCGGGATGGCAGATGTCATGCTGCGGCGAACCTCAAGAATCTCGCTACATTGCTATATAGCTATAAAGAGTCTCTCTATGTGTTCATGAAAATTTCCTGTGGTGCTGATGTTTCATTATGTTTCCATGCCATGTCAGTCCTGTTTCTCATTGCTGACGTGACTCGAGGTTAACGACCTTCGAAGGGCCGTGCCAGGGATGCCAAGAGCTTCACTGGACTCCTGTGGCGGACACACAACACATAACACACCCACACACCTTCTGGCGTTCATGGCATACATAGGGCAGAAGATGGCAGAAGGCTGCTGATCTCAAAGCTGTCAGAAGGCAAGCTGATCAGGTCAGACGCCTTTGAAGTTGCAGATGAGGAGGAAGGCAGGTTGAACAATAATATACTAAACGGGGAACAGTTTCAGATAGAGATGTACAGTAGTTGATTGGCACCTCAGAGTAGTGGACAAGGACGGTTGGACACCTTGGGAACTTTTTCATGTGAAAGTAAAACTGGCACGTTCGTGCTAGGCTTTCTGAGCCATTCTGAGCCAATTGCATAACTTTCTTGCCTTAGCTTTATTCAGCTTCTCAATGTGGGAAGGGGTGTCAGGTTGTTGCGTTGAACATCCTTGCAGTTTTAACTGCTGGAGTATCACCTTCAGTAGCCCAAACAAAGCCAGGAAAAGATTCAGCCAAAGATGCAGGGAAAGACAAGAAGGACAAGAGCAAGCAAGATCCCTGGTTGTGCTTATGGCATCCTTCTTGGCGCGACGACCCTCTAAGCATTGCTTTCCATGCCTCACACCATCCTTGTCACCCCAGTCAGGTCCCCACTTGATGAAATCCTTGTTCCTTGTTTGATAAATGTTCAAGGTGCATATATACATGGTATGTGAATGGAGGTTTCTGTCTTCAATGGCTTTCGCCATCCCATACCACAACCAATTCCGAACCCAGGTCCTCTAGCGCATGCAACCACCTCAGAGAGGGTTTTTGCATGTTTTTGGCGAACGGTTTTCGCTCCCAACTTTCTGCTTGAAACCTAGGGTGATGTGTCAATCTCAAACTGAATCTGTCAATTTGCAAGCATTTACAGGAACTTTTGTGCCCCCTGAGGTCGAATGTACATCAAAGAGACCCCGGAAACCATCAAAGCGTTGGGTTATTTCCCTCAGTTTGACGCCATGATGCCTGATGATGCCTGTAGACTGGTCAGTCTAAATGTGCAACGATGTGTAAAGCAACCCTGGCTGAAGGATTGGTTCAAGAAAAGCAATTCTACACCTAAGACGCTGTCTCCTGCATATAATATGTTATGAAGATTGCAGAGCTTGACAGTCACTGATGGCATGTGACGGCATGTGTTCAGGTATGGAATATTACTATTGGAATTTTGCATTGCCATCTATGCATTTTTCCTTGTGTTGCTTTGTGCCCTGGCCAAGGTTTGCTCTTAGGCCTGGAGGGAAACGCTTACAGCTTGGCTGGAAGTGGTTAAACAATGTTAAACATGGCTTCAACATGTTACAAACTTTAGTCTAAACAGTGCTTCGCTGCCGGCATATACTCGATGTGGCTTTGGAATCTTTTGACTTGCTTGAGTCAGGGGCAGGGGAATGAGGGGGACGGTTAGGAAGGCAGTCACAAGTGCGCTGAAAGTAGTTGTATTGGAAGTTGTGCCATGCTGACAAGGGATTTCTTTTGTGTTTCTGCAGGTTGCAGAGGCAACACATTTCACTAATTTTGCAGCTCGCATCATGACGGTCATGGTGATCAGTGATCTAGATCATCTACATATCATCTACAAAACATGTTCCATTACATTGTGCAAACTCTTCCGAGGAACAATCTGACACACGCATACAGCCGCATACACCTACACGGGCACTAGCTGCAGGTGCTGTTGGCAAGAGAAATCCTTTCGACGAGGTTCAATCTTGGTCATTTCACCATCTGTGGCAGATAATCGCTTCTCTTTTATTTGTGCACCTGCTCTTGCACAAAGACTTGCCTTGCTATGTTATCTATGTTGTTTTTCTTTTTTTTGGCCGAATTCACTATAGATGTATAGTCTGTATAGTTGTGTGGAATCCCTTGCCGTACTTTATTTTATTTATATATAGATTATATAGTAATAGAATCGATTTGTCCACTTTATCTTTCATGGCAGCTGTTCTTTGTCTTTGAACATGCCAGAACATGCCATCCTTTCAAGCTTGTGAAGCACAGTACATCTCCTAAGCGAGGAGCCGATAGCATCGAATGGCGAAGCAACAGAGGCCTATTTGATCAGACCACCATTTGGATTATTTTGGATCCAGGGCATTTGTGGTTTTGACTGCACCAACCAGACTGCCTGACAAAAGACTTGATTGTGGGTAGATAGCATTTCTTGAATTGTTTGTTTCTTCTTTGGTGGTCGACCAGGGGAATGCTCGCTTCTTGGGTGATGTATGGATTGACATGGGGGAAGATGGAGCTGATGATGCTTAGACCTCAGATGAGCCCAATTTGATTGAGCACGGTATAGATTTGCATAGTCCAGTGTTTGGTGCTACACACTTTTCAACTTGCATTGCAATCATTTGCATGATCAAAGTGTATCAACATGATCATGTTGGTGACACAGCTGACGCGACACAGCAGTGGCTGCTTGCCTGGAGTTGTTTTGTTCCAAATGTTTCTTTACCATGCGGAGCAAAGGCTTCGTCAAGTTGGGAGCAAGACCATGTCTTTGTACGCCAGGGGCACAGAGGTCGCGAGAAGGGATTTAGCGACCAAATCAATGTCAACCCAAGGGTTGCTAGCAGGCGGACTACGGCACACACACCATGTCATGACTGTGTCTTAGACTTCAAATTATTTCGATTCTTATTTAAGTATGTTAAGTATGTTTATAGTAAAGTGCACACTGTGTGTGTTTGTGTGTGTGTGACTCTCATAATATCGAGTCACAGGATGTCGCATTCCCTTGAAACTCACAGCAACTCACCCCTCCTGCATGATAGGATTTGTTCACAGTACTCTATATATATAGTTTTGCCAAACATAGCAACGTTGCGAAGGACATGAATCTGAATATATGATATATAATTATGTGGCGAAGAATTCAACGATCAGCAGCCCATGTGTCAGAAGAAACATACGGGTGCGATTACACCAATGCGCCATTATGGGCCAGTGCAGTGTGATGACATGATATTATGTATATAATATATATATATGTATATAATATATGTTAAGTTATATATGTATGTATAACTATGTATGCATGATTCACACACACATATATAATCACATATATATATACATATTATACTACTAGTATATATATATATAATATGTGTGTGTTATAGGGTGCATAAAAGACTGTGCATAATATGCCTGGAGGACTCCTTGCACAGGAACATACCCAAGAGATTTACTTTGGGCGCAAAGTTTGATGCAGTGTCCCAGTACTTTCTGCACATCTTTGGCAGTTCTATACGATGATGTGCCATGTCTATCCTGAAACTGAACAGTGAACATTGGGTGTGTCCTGAGGTTGGGATGCCCCTCTCCCGAGCAGTGCTAGCGGAACCCCTGCCTCTTGGCACATGGAGTACCGGGACTATGCAGTGGTTTCCTTACAAAGTGATGTGAAGGGGCTGCATAAATCAACAAGGTGGATGGGAAATGGGTGGATGTTGGAATAGTGGCGGGAATGTCGCCAGCTGATGAATGCTTGTTTTCTTGGGCTCGGAGGTCTTCCTTTCCTTCGAAGATCTTGGCCATCCTTTGCTTGCTTGACATTGCAATAGGACATTCTCGTGTTGTTTGCTTGGAGGATCTTGGAGGCGGACAGACAAATGCTTATCGCATGATATCGCATGTCATGATGCTTCATGCACTTCACCATACCAGGTAAAGAGGTGCCAGACAAAGCTTTGGCCTCAGAGCTGAAGAGCAAAGCGTGGTGATTTTAATTTTGGGAAAGTTTCCAGGACAAACTCCTTTCATCTCCTTTCCGGGTCCTCAAAATTCTGAGTTCTTTAGATTTCTTTGATAGGAATTTGCTATTGCACGATGAGTGCTTGCATAGTTGTATCGAAGAGTGCGGCCATGACACATCTTCATTGGTTTTCAATAAATGAATATAATCGATATGGTGGTTGGTCAAAAGATCCTTGTATGTATATAGAGAGTGGGAGCATTGCGATGACTGTTCATATCATTTTTGGAACCCTGGCAAACTTTTTTGCAGCTCGTGAAACTTTGAAAAAGAAAATACGAAGAATGGTCGTGTCCGGATGAACAAATCTAGAATTATGTATCATGATGTATCCAGAGATAGATGTTAATTGATTTTAAGTTTCTATAATATTTTAAACCAAGGATACATCACAGTGTTTCAAAGTTACTGGCCCTCCAAAGTTGATCAATTTTGATTGGTCAAACAGCCATGCTTGTGAGCCCCTTTGGCCGCCCACTAGCCAATATGCCCATACCAGCAGTTTGAAGATATTCCTTGCAGGACCACGAGTGTTTGAACATTTGGGTGCTTACATTGCAAGGCTTACATGCTCTCGTGCTAACACCCTACTATGCCTACTACTCCGAATTTGAGACATGTTGCCAAAAGAATCCTCACTGAGTTCCTCGCTATTCTGCCTTGAAATCTTTGAACAGGCATTTTGCGTGTTGATGGTTCTTATTGTCCCATTGGCTTGCTAGGATGTCATTCTTGTGGGGTCTATCCTTTGAAGTATTTTGAAATGATGTTCGTATATTCGTTTCCATTTTGTTTCATTTTTTTTGACATCATCCATCCTGAGGATGCAGCACCGGAACCTGCTCCGAAGGCATTTGCAGGGGGTTAGAAGGGAGTAAGTAGCTCAATGAAGAAACTGGAAACTTTTCTGTCAAACAAATCCTCGTATTTTACAAGCATGCAGCTTCGCAGAAGAGATTTCCAACGCAAATTGAAAAGATCATCTTCGGCTTGAAAAGGCTTTTCGCCTGATTGATGGCAAATGAAGGCTTCAGTATTATTGCAATTCATAGAGTTTTATCATTTTATATATTTGCAAATTAAACATGAAGCAGCTGCAGAGCTAGTAAGACGAAAGTCAGAGCCAGAATATGCCAGAACTCTGAAGAGTTTGGCTGCTCAGGAGGAGACAGCGGCGAGCAGCCAGGGCGTTGAATCAAAGAGGCTGGCGGCTAGCGTGGTGTCGAAATGGATCGCTTTTGTGATGGTTTCACGACGTTTCACATGAATATATGGGAGTGCAATGTGCCTACAATTCGCCTCGCCCCTCAGCGTGAGGCAGGCTTGGTCTGAAGGCTATATGGAGAGAGGGAGAGAGAGAGAGAGAGAGCTTGGCCATTTATAGACACCAAAGTTCACCAAAGCATGTTGCAAGATGTTGCAAGCCCCTCACGCTGCCTCAATGATCTCAATGGCTTGGAATCCAGCAATCAATAGCCCCAATTGCAGCCTCGCCGTCTCAGCTGTGCCGCCTCGCCAGATTCGCCTTCCTTCCTGAGTTGTCTCTCAGCCAGGACGGTTGGCTCATGGCATGGGAGGGTGGAGACTACTGCAGGGTATTGTTTGATTTGTTTGTGATTCTGGTTTTCTCCTTTGTGGAAGTGTTTGAGCCCATTGGGGCCTCCATCATGCGGGAAGCAGAAGAGCAGATACCGTTTCCTTGAGATCTTTTATTTGATTCTCCTTCTCCGACGACAGGCCCTCAAGGATCGAGCGGAATCTTTCAGATCTATGCAGTCAGAGGCAGGGAAGAGTGTGTATATTAGTGATTGGCTAAGAAATGCAAAAAGAAGGTTTGGGAGTACATCCAAAGGAGTAACAGATGTAGCGGTACAGTCATGTTGGGATCAAAAGAGTGATTCTTCGACATGCTTTGAGCATGTTTGTTTTCCCCCTTTGTGTTGTTTTGCCACAACATGTTATGCAACATGTGTTTTTTGGTGAATAATGATATTATAATTCATGCAGCACAGAGGACCTATTGGAGTTTCAATCCATGGCCGAGATGCGGAACAACATCCCACCATGCGTTAGTGTTTGGTCAGAGCATTGCTGACCACACATTTTTACTGGTATGCAAAAAAACAACGTATTGTCATAACTATTCACCTACATGGGAAGTCTAGTCTACACCGACATATACATCATTCATATAGTAGCAATATCTATGAATATCTATGACCCATATTGGTCTACTGTACCAAGGCTTGGCATTTGCCATTGTCTCAGGCTCGCGAGTTGTTGTCCTGTGGGCGTCCGGAGGTGAGATCGACCAAAGAGCGAGTCTGGAAGCCTGAAACATGATGAAACGTACAAGTTTTTAACGGGCAGATATAGATGCAGATAGATAGTGATAGATGAATGGCTGGATCCTGCTTGCTCTAGAGGTTGAGGCGTTCCTGGGGGAGACACGTAGGTAATTAATGGTAT